>JAAGAY010009893.1:0-18663 GCA_011801015.1 Ardeotis arabs | reverse complement strand
CCGCCGAGCGCGCCGCGGGGGGATCCGACCCACGGACCCCCGCACGCCGCAGCGGCGGGGCCTTGAGCCCGGCCCCGGCTGGCGGCGGCACGGGGGCTCGCACCGGGGACACCCCCCCCCGCCCCGGGCCTGCCCCGCTGCCGCGGCTCGGAGGCGGTGGGCCGCTCGCCTCGTCCCACGGACCGCGGCCTCGGACGGGCAGGAAACTTCGGGAGGGGAGCGGGCGGAGGACAGGGCAGGGCAGGCCCGGCTCGGCCCGACCCCGCTCCCCGTGCCGCTCGCGGGGTGGCCCGGGCCCCCCCGACCCCAGGCCCTGCCGCGCCGTCCCCGCCGGGGAAGGGGAGCCCCGGGCGCGCCGCCGCCCCCGTCACCTTCTTGGGCTCCGAGCTGCCCGCCAGCCGCGACTGCAGCTTGCCCACAACTTCCAGCACCGACTCCGCCATTTTTAATGCTGGAGAGGCCGCGGCGGCGGAAGCGGCTTCACCGCCCGCTCGCCACACAGCGCTGCCCCAGCGCCGCCGCCATCTTGGCTACGGGCAGGAAGCGGAAGCGGCGCGGCCGCTGCCCCGGCCGGTAGCGGCCATGGCGGTTGTGGGCAGAGCTCGGCCGGTGCCATCTTGGGGCCTGGCAGCGGCGGCGGGCAGCGCCATCTTGAGTGCTGGCAGGGCGCTGCGGGGGCAGCGCGGCCGCCGCGGTCGCCCCGCAGCGGGCGGGGGTGCCGCCTCCGGCCCCACCGGGGTCAGGCTCTTCCCTGTGGCCAATGCCGCTTCATACCAGTTCACATTGCCTCCCAACGGCTACACTGTTGGGAGTGAGAGGAAAGTAAGTTTTGAGATTAGTTCGTGGCCAAAGGCAAGCTGAGCAGGGCCGCGGCTGCGCAGGCCGGGGCTCCTCGGGCCGGGGGCTCCCAGCCGCCGTCCCCTCCGCTCACTCAGGAGAGCGGGGAGGGCATCGGCAGGGCGGTGTGCCCCCAGCTCATCCCCAGATGCCCTGGTGAACCCCTCTGGGGTGCAGCCAGGCCTTTGGCTGCTCCTCCTTGCCTCTCCCTTGGCAGTGGCCAGGTCATCACGCCCGGCCTTTGGTTTACTGCCTTCTGGCGCTGGCTGCAGCGATGCCCTTGGCCGGAGCAGCGCTACCTGAATCCAGCCCTTTCCACGTCCGTCGGGGCTCGGCTGAGGGCGGCTGTCCTCGCATCACCCCAAAAGCCGTCTGTAAATGTAGAAGTGATAAGAGCAGTCAGCTGGCTGGGAGGGGAGAGGAGGGAGGAGGATGTTGTGTCGGGGAAGCTGAGGGTCTCTTCTCTCAACCTGCAGAGGCCCGTGCTGGTCAGAGCTTCCCCGTGGACCATCCGGTCTTAAGAGCAAGGTAAGGAGCAGACCCAGCCTGCAGATGAGTCATGGAGAGCCAGGGCTCGCCTAGCAGGGTTTGCAGAGACCTTGCGTGGGGCACAGCACTGCTCAGTAATGGAAATAATGGCAATAATGGCAATAAGGGCATGGGGAAAGACTTTGGTTTTTTTTTCCTAAATTGGGGCTGGAAGAATTATTGGGAGCAAAATAGTGCCCAGAGCTGTAGTGTCCAGGTAGTTTTCCAAGCCAGCTTGGTGTTTGCTGTGGCTCAGACCCTGCTCGAACCCAGGGCTGGGGACACCAGCAGGTAAAGGAGAGGCACTCTGTCTATTTGGTTAGATATTAAAGAAAACAAGCCTGCCATCGCTTTCTAAGACACCGTATCACCCAGCGTAGGTCCTGCTTTGCCGTTAGCTCAGTAGTATGGTGCAGGGCTGAGATCAGCAGCACTGAAAGGGTGTGAGGACAACTGCTGTCTTTTAACAGAAGTTTAAACAGCTAGAAAAAAGCCCTGTCTTCCTTCTTTTCTGTCTGGGCCCTTTGAAGTCTCTTCAAATCATTCCAGCTCCTGAGATTAATCCAGCAGCCAGGATTAATCTGTAGGAAAAATACCCTTTTCAAGTCACTACAGCGGTGTTTCGATCAGAAGCAGCAATGATGTCCCATTTTCAATTCACTGCGGGTGGTAAAGGTCGCTCAGCCCTCCTGCAGCCAGACCTGAGCACGTGCTTCAGCTCTGAGTCTGTCAAAGGTGCCCGGAGGGGACAGGCAGGGTCCCACAGACGTCGGTATGAGCCTAAGCCTTCTCCTGGCTCCGTTCCACTTGTGTGAAGTGAAGCGGTCAGACCACCTCTGTTTTATCCCAGAACAACTTCCCCCCTTTGACTGCTGAGTGAGGAGGACAGGGAATGGAGGAAGCCAGCTGCGTTGCTGGGCTTTCCAGGAGTTAAGGCGGCTTTTGGAGATCAGCTCGCCTCCGCAGGGCTGGGACGGTGCACAGGAGCCGCTGAGTGCTGGCGTCACCTCTCTAAAATGAGGCAGTTACATATTTTTCGGTTAAAAAAAAGGGCAAAATGAAGGCAGTCTGGGGAGCAGAAGGGATTGCGCAGATCCTGTGGGATCTGACACCCGGGTCACCGCTTTCACAAGGCCAAGCCCTCCTGCCCCGGCGGGCTGCAGACCGCGGCCTGGCACCCGTCGTGCTGGGACCGGTCTCAGCGTGGGGCAGCAGGATGGCCGCCTCCCTCCAGGACAGGTCCTGCTTCTCCTCGGGTTTGTGGGGCAGCAAGGAGGTTTTTGCCATATCGTATCTCAGAGAGATACAGGTCTGATCCCTTGAGGGATCTGGAGAGAAGGCCTGGAAAAAAGATTTTCATTTCCTGGGAAATTCCAATATTTAACCTATATTGTCACTTCGAATCCAGCTGAAAACCCAAAACTGCTGATTTTCCTGGGGAATGGACAGCCTGAGCAACACGCGTGTTTGGAAACATCGACGTGTTGTGGCTATGAGAGGGTAACTCGCCGTTCCTTTTCCCAGTCCTGAGCTGGGTGTCGGGAGCAGTTCCGTATCCACAGCATTTGCGTCCCAGCTCGAGAAGGACTGACGCCCGCTCCAGGACGTGGCTGTGTGATAATGAGCCTTCAGTGGTGTGAACTGGGGTCGCCCCGTGGAACACCGCAGTCCCAGGGATGGCTCGAGTGCCTGGGACTTTTCTCCGGAATCCTCTTGGCTTCTGCGCAAAGCCAGAGGAGAGCAGGGGCTGTGAGCGTCTGTGCCATCCCTGCTCCCCCCGCTCACCCGGCCAGCTGAGCCCCTCGGACTCAGCCCCGAATCCTCTTTCCTGGCAGAGACTTTTACTAAACTTTTCCCTTCTCCATATTTTTGCTGAAGTCTTCTAATGCCCCCCTCCTTCTTCGCCCGGTGCTAAATACGAGCTGATGACTCAGTCCCAGGAAAGCCGATCCTTAGGGCCAGGCGTAATGAACAGCGCCCAGCCGCGTGAGACAGCGCGGCAGCGGCTATTTCTGGCCGGCAGATCTGCTCCCTCACGCACTGGCTGCTCCGAGCGCCGTCGGGGGAGCTGAGGCCACTGCTGGGTTCCAGACTGGAATTTGGGAACAGTCAAGAGCTGGGTTTTTGTTGTTGTTGTTTTTCCCTCTTTCACCTGCACTCTGAACGGGTCCCCCCAGAGGGCAGCTGGCCCCACTGGTTGCCCAGCAGTGCCTCACCGAGGGGCTGAAGGGGAAGCGACCCCCCTTCTCTGTGCGCTCCTGCGGCGCTGCGTTCGTCTCACCCTGCTGCTGCCTGGAGCCTCTGTCGGAGCTGCTGGACCTGATCCGCCCCCTCTGACGTGCGCCGAGTCACATCAGGCGTACCGCTACACCAAGGCAGAACATTGCTGTTCAGATCCTACGTCCCTCCACGCACCCCGGCACACGCTGCCCTGTGTGTTTTGGAGTGGGCTCCATCCTGAACAGCGCTGGCCGCCGCCCCCGGTTTACACTCCAGACAGACCTGCCGAGAGAGGAGTCTGGTCTTCGGGACAACGCTCAATCACTGACGTGGAGCGTGTGCAGAGCGGGAAGGGAGTGTGTTCCTTGATTTTTTTATTATAACTTTTTACTGCAAGACGCAGGAGAGGCCTGAACACTGGGTGTTGCCGAACTCCACCTGTGCGAGCTGGATTGTCCTGCGGGGAATTTTCTCTTTAAACAATAAAGGCCGTTCCTCTGCAGGGGAAACTGCCTGGCTGTGTGATTACAGCAGCATAAGCTCACGCTCCTGAAGCATTTTAACAAACCAGTCAAGGTTTATCCTCTCGATCCCAAGGACATCCAAGAATTGCTTCAGAATCGCTACGGCACATTCAGCTCCACCACCTGTGGAGTAGGAACAGCTCCACCGAGCACAGGCACTCGAGGTCACGTGGAAGCCCCTGGAAGCGGCGTGGATGAGGGGCAGCCCCATCCTGAGGCGCCAGTCTGAATCCCGGCTCCGGAGCCTGGCCAGTCCCCCGGCACTGCCAGCACCACAGCCCTTCCCACCCCCTCAGCCCCTTCCAACCTGTCCTCTCATGCTGGCTTAGACAGAGCGTCCTCAGCCACGGTTTGGCTTTACGACTCTGCTTTACTGGGAGGATGTGTGCACCATTTCTTTTGGCTTCCCATTGAACTCGCACTCCCAGTAGTTCCCAGAGCAGCCAGTACCTTCTTGCTCCCAGCAGCTTCCCAGGTCAGGAGCCCCCACAAAATTTACAACAGAGTTAGGGGTTAGAAAAATTTATTTGCTTTTTGGTAACAGGAACTGCTTATTTACCAGGAAGGATGATGCCATCATACTGTGAGGGAAAAAAAAAAGACAAAGAACAAGTGAGAAAGCACTGTCAGGTAAAGGTGCTGAGAACCAAGCCGCCGTGTTCACTGCCAGCCAGCGCTGACAGGAAACACCACAGGTGAGCAGCCACTGCCCTGCTGCGGTGCTGCTCGCTTCCAAGCGCGGCTTTGTTCAGATGGGCACTAAACTCCGCTCAGCAGCCCAGCAAAACACGAAGCCCCACCCTCCACAGGTTGCTCGCACCAGAGCTGCACTCGTCTCCTTCCCGGTCCCGGGATTCGGCCACAGGAAGCAGACCCAGGCCGGAGGGAGGAGAGCCCTTCAGCGGGAGCAGGGTGGAGCCTGCCCGGGCAGGGGGGGCTGGTGTGGGTCCGGGAGAGCAGCCAGGGAGGAGCCTCCCGACCGCCCACCCTGTCCACCTCGGAAAAACTGTCAGTAGCCCCCTCTCTGGGCATTGCCAGTCACGCGTTTGGCATCTCCTGTGTTTTACCCAGTCTGTGTCAGAGCGTGCTATGGACAAATAATCAAATAACTTGTTTTATTTGGACCACTGCATCCTCCGTGTCTGGCAGCTGAGCTTGGGAGCTGGGTCAGGTAAATCCTAACCCTGCCTCCTCACTTGTGATCCATGCACACAGAACAGCTCCAAAAACTGAGGGAGACAGATTCACACACGAGCTGACCCTTCCAGCTGTCCTGCAAGAGCTGCCCTTTCAAATACAAAAAAAGGGGCATGAACAGCACTCATGCTCAAGCACAGCTTCCGCTGCCCCAGCGCAGTGACAATGATTCCAGCAGGGATCAAGATCTCCTCCAGCCCAGCGGCTGGTTCCAGCCCTTGCGCAGTGAAACATTCTGCTGGTACCTGCTAGGAAACCCTTGGGATACCAAAATAAAGATGGGCTTTACCTTTTGCTGAAACCAGCGCATGGCTTCTTCCTTTCCAATTCTGTGCTTGGCTCCAATGTTGCCAGTCCTGCGTTTCTTGTCAGCGATGCTGAAACCAGGCCTGCCGAGCACCTGCCAGAAGGGACACACAGCACTATTTCATTCTGCCATTTACTTATTTTCTTAAACTTAACAGCTTTCTAGGAGGGAAGGCTAGAATTCCCTCATCAGTAATGTCTCGTTGGGAGTCACATTCAAGACCGACAGCATTATCCTCTACAGCTGCGATGTAAACCGAAAACTAAGGAGCTTCTGAGCAGGCGGGTGCACGGACCGGGGCGGCTCCGAGGCTGGACAGCTTGGCACATACGCTGACCCGGAGAAACCAAAACCGGGTGGGAGGCACACTTCTGCACACGCAGCGGCCTCAGCTCTGGAGAGCAGGTGCACTGCACGGCGCTGTAACGCGCCTGGAACAGCCTCCCTCTGCTGCAGAGACGGGCGCAGCAGAACGGGACGGCTCAGCTGTGCCAGCCGCCACCGCCGCGGGATGACCCAGCCCAGCCCTCGAAACAGAGCGCCGGCCAGCAGCGCGGCCCGTCTTCCAGTCTGCGTTCCTGGGGCGCCTTCCTTCCCCAAACTAGCACAGCTGCCCCACAGTTATCCCAGGAGCACCAGTAAGAGCCACAGCACTTGTTTCTGAAAAGGCTTTGCGAGACAGGTCATAAATCGCGGGTTTTACAGCAGCCCTAGGAATCTCAGTTAGACTTGCATTTTGTTGACGTTTTTCTGTCGTCCAGCACGGAGCAGCAAGTCACTGTGAGCAGCTACCACTCTGGGCTCCTTCCAGAGCTCCCACACAAGCCCAGTAGCTGCCAGAAGCGGGGAATACGCACCACGTAAAAGTCCAAGCCGTAGATACCAATACTGGGATCGTATTTAATCCCCAGATCGATGTGCTCCTGGATTCCAAAGCCAAAGTTCCCAGTGTCTGAGAAGTTGTTTTTTCTCAACTCGTATTCTCGCACCTGAAACATTTGTTGTCGGTCACTATTTCATTATTGACTGCGAGCAGAGTAAGAAGTCCTGCGTGTTCTACCAACCGCCACCAGACCCACGACTTGCTGACAGGCTACCAAGTCTTTAGCTTTGCGATTCTGCTCCCACAGCCGGCTCATAAATCTCAGCAGTAAAGACAGAATCTCCAAAGAACGGAGCAACTGCACCCAGAGGCTCTTAAACAGGGATGAGAGAGCATCCAGACAAACACCCTGCGTATCAGACAAAGCCGCCACCTCAACCCTTAACATGACAGACACGTAACGAGATCGGAGGCAGCGTTTCAAAGCATGCGCATTTTCAATTGGTACAGATTAAGTTTTGTTCTGTCACAAATCAAAGACCCAGACCAGCCAAATTCTCACCTTCAACCCCTTCTCCAGAATCTCCTCTGCTTTGGCCCCGCGAACCGTGCAGTGAACAGCAATCTTCTCATTCCTCCTGATTCCGAAGGACCGTACAGTGTATCGCGCTGTGGGCAGCAATAACTACGCTCAGCGGCTATTCAAACAACTCCCACCCGGGACACGCACAGCGGAGAAACTACTTTAAAGGAAAAAGAACCGAGGCAACCAAACGTTCCCTCTTTGGGGATGCATGCAAAACAGCAGCCCGAGTGTGGAGGCAGAACAGAACTGACAGAAACGACCACCAGAACCATTTAAGGCCCCAAATCCTCAGAGGGCCCACACCAGTGCCCCCCACAGCGGCTCTGCCGAGGAGCCCTTTCCCCGGGAGCCACGCTCCGAGAGGAAGGCGGGCAGCCGCTGCTGGAGCCAGGGGACAACCGCTCCCTCGAGCCCCCAGCACGCACCGCCCCTCACCTTTGGAGAACACGGGGGTCTGGCCCGTCAGCTGCTCCAGCACCTTGGCGGCGCGGGTGAGCCTGTCCCCGCTCTCCCCAACGCAGATGTTGAGGCAGAGCTTCCGGATGCGCAGCTCCCGCATGGGGTTCTCCTTTTCACCCTGGTCTTGCTGCGGAGAAACGACACGGGGGAGTAACGGGGGCGCCCCGGAGACAGCCCACCCCTCGCCCCGGCGCTGGAGAAGGCTCCGCCAGGCCGCTCCCGCAGCCCGCCACCGAGCCCCGCTCCGCCGCGGGCGGGCCGCGGCCCCCGCTCGAGCCCCGCCGCTGCGGCCCAGCCAGCGGGCAGGCCGCGGCCCGTCACGGCAGCCGCTTCCCCGGGGCGGCCCACCGGCTCCTCCTTGCCCACCCCGGCCCCGCAGCTTTCCCTCCCGGCCTCCTCCGCTCCCGCCCGCACCGGCCGCGGCCCCGCCGAGGGCGGATGGCGGTGGATAAAAACGGGTCCGGGCCCGCAGCGCCGCCACTCACCGCCATCTTGAGAGCGGGGAAGAGACCAGCGGCGCCCCGCCGCGGGGTCTTATGGGGCGGCGCGGCGCCCCCTGGCGGCCGGAGGGCAGCGCTGTGCCGCGGCCGGTTGCCGGGGCAACCGCGGGCGGGCGTGGGCGCGGGGCCGCAGCGCGGCCGTTTTGTCCCGCGGGGACGGGGGCGCGGGGGCGCGGGAGCGCGGGCGGCCCTGCCGGGACCTGGGCCCGGCCTGCACCGCCCTGCGCTGCCCCCTCTGCCCTCCTTCCACGGTGGCGCGGGGGTCTGGGGTCCTGCCAGGACCCCCCCGGGGGATGGGCCCCTGCGGCCTGGCTGGGAGATGCTGCACCAGACGGTGCTGGAGCTTCTCTGCTCCCGGAGCCTGCCTACGCACCCCCGAGTTCCTTGAACCAGGCCCGGGAACATATCTCAGTTCCACTTCACTCATTCAGGGAGCGTTTGTGGGTTCCAGATCTCTGCACGGGGTCTGGAGCCTCTTTCTGCACCCTTTGGACTCAGTTTGGAGCAAGCAGGAGTCAGAGCCCCCTTCCTCGCTGCGGTCAGCTGGGGGCAGAACAGAAAACAGCTTCTCTGGGAAGCGGGTAACTGACTTCAGACCCCTTTTTGAGTCCAAACATCTCTTTCAGCGGCGCATCCTGGGCTGAATGCTTGCCATGAGGCTCTCGCTCTGAGGATGACACCAGCTCAAGGCTTTCCCTGCTCCTGCCCTTCCCTGCCTCCCCGGGGCCATGCTCAGGGCTGCCAGGTTGAACTCTATAAAGTCCTTGCTTATTTTTTACCCCAGTTGCTTCTAAAAGGGGGTGAAGGATGAACGAATAATCAGCTTGTCTCATTAAGAAGAGAAAAAAAAAAAGTGTTAGGAGTCTCTGTGCAGAGGGTGAGAAGCCACTAATTAAAAAGTAACATTACTACTTTGTTATCGATTTACTTAATCTAAGAACAGCTTTGCTAGAAATAGCCAGAGCTGCGGCGATCCTTCCTGTGGGCAGAGGCTGAGGGCAGGGGTACAGGCACAGCGGGCAGTGCGGGCGGGAGGGCCGGGGCCCCCGAGGGGAGTGGGTTGGGATCACAAAGTGGGCAGCGCGGGGTGAAGGTGCTGGGCACGGCAAGAACCAGGGCGCAGGCAGGGCTGCGTAGCTGGCGCCGTTGCCCGAGGACGCTGCGAGGGCCCCGGGAGCGGGCAGGAACACACGGCTGAGCTTTGCTGCGCCGGCGAGAGCCGGGTAGTAGAGGGCTCCTGCCGACGCAGCCTGTTTGCAGCCCGTTGTGGTCGTGGTCTCATGGCACGGCAGTGTCCTCCCAAGCCCAGTGTTGGATGGTCCCGCTGCCAAAGGCTATGTAGAAGACCAGGCCAAACAGGTTGAGGGCTGCAGAGAGGAGGAAGGCATTCCTCCAGCCAGTTTAGAGATCCTGGGGAAACAAGAACAGATGACGATGGTATCACCCTTCCTTTATCTCCGTGCAGTGATAACCCAGCTACTGAAACACAGGCCACTGGCGTTAAACTCCTCTCCATCCTCTGCCTGCTACTGGCCCCAGCAACAGAAGAGCTTTGCTCAACTCAAGACATCTGCCAGACCCCCTCTTGTTGGAGAGGCGTTTCCTGCCTTGGCATTTTTGGAAACGTTGTGTGCTGTGCTGAATTCCGGAAGCTTTCCTGCCTGGCACAGAGCTTCCCCCTCAGCCCACTCCCCATCTCTAAGTACGTCCAGATGGGGCCCATGTGGAGCTCTTCCTGCTTCCTGAGTCATCCCTGCATCCTCAAAATGGCCCAGAGCTCTGCTGTGCTGGGTGCGACCCGGCATGTGTTCGCTGGGAGGGAGGTTGGCTTGGAGTAATTTTTGATTTGGGGTGAAGAAAGGAACCCATTTCTGAGAGCAGACCTGTGCTTTCTTCCAGGGATGTGCCTGTGGTTTGTGGCCCCAAATTACCTGGCTGACGAGAAGTCCAGCTGCGGTAGGAGCGACAATTCCTGCGACTATGCCAAAGGTATTTGTGATTCCTAGCAGGAACCCTGCATATCTGGGGAGAGGAAGCAAAGATTTATTGAGCAAGGCAGAGAGCAAACTGTCACAGGAGGGGAGAGGAGTAGGTGCTGCCAGTCCTTTCCCTGCTGCTGAGATTCCCAAGCAGAACCAGTGGGTCCTTAGACCGATTTGAAGAGAGTGCACGGGCTCATCTGCGTGAGTGCTGCCCGTGTGGGACAAGGGCTGCTGAGCGAGCAGAGGGGCTTCATCCTGCTCTGCCCCCGGCCCGTCCGCTGCCTGCCTGTCATCCATGTAGCGCTGCATCCCCTGCTGCCTGCTTCTCCTCAGGAAAACTTCCAGGCCTGTCGGGAAGGGAATTTCAAACACCGCCAAACGCGGGGCAGCTGGGGCGCCCATGGGTGACACCTGGCATTTCCTGGCACAAGCACGTCGTGAGCACAGCGATTTACCACAGCCTCAAACCTCCCCGGCACGGCCGTACTCGCACCCCTGGTTTGTAACCCTGCCCACGACAGCCCGGCAGCGCAGCGGGGCCTCTCCCGCCCCGGGGTGCTCCTGCAGACGCCCGGGGGTGCCCGCTGCCCGCTCCCACCCCCTCCCGTCCCCGCAGGGTAGCCCACGCACGGAGAGAGGCGCCTCCCCCCGCCCAGAGGGGACCGACGGGGGCCGCGGGTCCCCTGGCTCCGCGTGCTGGGGCGGGATTCGGGATTTCAGGAGCCCGGGCGGGATGGGGCAGCGCCGGGGCTCGAACCCGGGCCCCGGGTGGGAACCGTGGGGCCACGCCCCCACCTGACCACGCCCCCCGCCGCACGGCCACGCCCTCCCCCCTGGCCACGCCCCCCGGCTGCCCCGTGCCGGGCCAGTCATGTGCCCAGGCAAGATGGCGGCGCTCCCGGCGGCGGTGCTGGCGGTGCTGGGGCTGCGCCTGGGCTGCGCGGCCGCCGCCGCCCCCCTGGTTATCTGGCACGGCATGGGTGAGCCGGCACCGCGGGCGGGGCCCGTCCTCCGGTACCCGGGCTGGGCCTGGCCCGGCCGGCGGACGGGGCTGCGCCGGGACCCGAGCGAGGCCGGGGGGGGCTCGCACCCCGCTCCGGTTGCCCCTGCTCCGCACCGCGGGTTTCTGCGGGGGCCGGGGGGTGCCGACCCTCATCCCTCGGGCCCGCGTGGGCGTCGGCAGCTGCTGGCCCCGTTGCAGGGTGGGGGGCTGGCACATTTGGGGCCCGGGCGGTGGCGTGACGGGGCTCCGCCGTGTTCCCTTCACAGGAGACAGCTGCTGCAATCCGCAAAGCATGGGCTACATTAAGAAAATAGTGGAGAATAAAATACCAGGGATTTACGTTCTGTCTCTCAAGATTGGGAGCAACCTGATACAGGTAACCGCTGTGGCTGGCTTTTCCGCTGGGCAGGGCCGCGGCCAGTGCGCGGAGCGGAAGGTGCGGTGGGTGTTGCAGCTCCGGCTCCGCGAGGACGTGTGTCATGCTTTCCCTGCTATGTTTTTTATTTCTTTGTGAAGTAAACAGCTTTGACAGATAGAAACCGATAAAGTCTAGATAATAACCTGCAGAAAGGAACTGGGGAAAACCAAATCCCTAGTCTAAATGGGATTAATATACAAATCCGCTGATGAGCGCTCGCTTGCCGCTCTGGCTGGTACAAAGGCACGCGATAAGGTGCCGTGCTAGAGCAGAGCTCTGTCCCTGGCCGTCCTCTTTCCTTTGCAACCGTTTGTTCACTCAACATCTTCAGTATAATAAAGACGTAGACTCCTTCTGCGCCTTCCTATTTTTGGCAGTTTGGTGTAGCCCTGCAGAATTTCTTTAAGTAGTCTCTCAGGATAATGGGCAATGCGTGATATTTTCTGGGATCTGGAAAAGGTGGATGAAGGCTGATTTTTAAATATATATGTATAAACACACATATACATACACAAAATCTGCAGGGACTCAAATTGGCAAGAAGTTTGGGGGAGCGTCCCTGTTCCGTATGAGGCAGTTTTGGCCGGCGTGGGGAAGGGAATATCCAAGTGTGAATTTTGCTTCTGTTGTGTTGTGACAGTTAAGGTCCTCTTCCAAAAGCAGAACCGTTAGCAGCCTATTTGCAGAGGCTAAAATAGCGTAAGATGTTGTAAGGGGACGGGCTGCACTTCCTAATCTGGCTGATCCCGCAGGATATGGAGAACAGCTTCTTCATGAACGTGAACGATCAGGTGAGAGAGGTGTGCAGCCAGCTGGCGCAGGACCCTCGCCTGAAGGGAGGCTACAACGCCATGGGCTTCTCCCAGGGAGGCCAGTTCCTGTAAGTTTGCACTTCTCTTTCCTTTCCACTGATTTTTCAGGGGTTTTAGTTCTGATTTGAAACTCTTTTGAAGTTCTAAGCGGATGTAAGCTGAGAAACCCCTTTGTAAGGGTAGGAGCGCCCCGAAGGCAAGGCTGTGTTTGCCTGTAGCCCAGCTCTCTGGGAAGCGTTAATTCTCCTTGCGCACCTTACCCAAGTGCCGAGCCCAGGAAGCGGCAGGCAGGGAGCTGCCTGTGAGCCAGCGCCGGTGGCCTGGCCACGCTCCATCTTTCTCCGCAGGCGGGCGGTGGCCCAGAGGTGTCCTTCTCCTCCCATGCTCAATTTGATCTCCGTTGGGGGCCAGCACCAAGGTAGTGTCCTTTTAAGCTGCCTCACCTAACCACTGTGCAGGATGGGGGGCTCTTGTTGGCAGGAGAAATGATTTTTTTTTTTTTTTGCCTTTTCCTAAAAACTGACTGCTTTCTTGTGAATTAACCTGTCCCTTTGCTCCTGGCTGAATCTGGTGGTCTGCTCTGGTTGTTAGCCAACTGCATTGTCTTCTGCCTTAGTGAGAAGGGACCTTTGTAAGCAGAGGACTTACTGTCTGGGTTAAGTCTTACATACTTTGGAAGCACTTGGGATCAGCTGTTTCGGGAGAAAAGAGTGTTAACTACAGATCAGCTGGGTCACGAGGATATTCTGCAGCTGGCATCTGGAAGGCTAGAGCCTGGAGGAAAGAGAGGTGCTTTTAGCAGCAGATTAAAGAGGCAGTATGAGATGGGATTTGTAAGCGTACAGTTAAGATGGCTGGCAACGGATTTCAGATACTCTCCCCTGAGACGGTCCATGGCTTGAGTCTATTTTTGTAGTGTAGTGGGAAGACTTGTAGGGAGCCATCCGGAGAGCTCCCGGGGGCGCAGGGACGAGCTGGACGGTGCTCCGCTCGTCTGCACGGCCCCGTTCTCCGGAGCAGTACCCTCAGCTCAGGAACATCGTCCGTTATCTTTGTGTGTAACGGTGCCCAGGGGAGGAGGGCTGTCTAATGAGATTGCAGGATTAAAGGCTGTCTGATCCCCGGGTAATTCTTGCCACCGCGCTGTAAGAGGGTGGTTCTTCACCAGCCGGAGGGATTAGGGGATTTGAGTGTGGCTCACGGAGTTCTAACGTGTCTGCACACCCCAGGCGTGTACGGCTTCCCACGCTGTCCTGGTGAGAGCTCCCATATCTGTGACTGGATCCGAAAGACGCTGGACCTGGGCGCCTACACGCAAGCTGTTCAGGAGCAGTGAGTATATCCGTCGGGCCGGGCCCCCGGGAGCGGCTCTGGCTTTCCCATCTGACCTTTGTTCTCTCTTCGCCAGCTTGGTACAAGCAGAATATTGGCACAACCCTCTGAAGGAGGAGGACTACAGGAAAAACAGCATCTTTCTGGCTGACATCAATCAGGAGAGGGTAAGCACCTGGCTGGTGACAAACGCTAGCGGGGGGCAGAAGCCTTAGCAGGGAGCTCTTTCCCGTTAGCTCTCCCTGGCAGCAGCTTTGCTCCCGGGAGCGTGCGCAGTGTTTTTGCTGTTGGATTTATGAATGAGACCTGTCCGCGGCAGAGCGGTTCCTGCGTCACCGCGCTCTTTTGGAGTGGTTGGTGTAGATCCCCCACGTGCTCAGTCCACCCATCGCCTTTCACCTGGGCAAATCCGCTCCCTCCCCGGGAGGGCGGGGGGCCATCCCCTCTTTACAGCCTGGAGAGGGGGCCGCATGCCCTGCGCACAGCCAAGGGCGGCCGCCGACAGAAATGCACGTTCCTGGCTGGCGCAGCGCGGGGTTTCCTCTGCAGGTGCAGGTGGCTTCCCTGAGCTGTCCCGGGGGCTTCCCAGGGACTCGCGTCTGTTCTCTGTTGCCTTCTCATCCAGGGCATCAATGAGACCTACAAGAAAAACCTGATGGCTCTGAAAAAGTTTGTGATGGTGAAATTTCTCAACGATACCATGGTCGACCCTCCGATCTCTGAGGTGAGGCGGGCAGTGGGTGCTGCTTTGGGTGGTGTTTTGGTTCTTGCTTGCTCGTTTCTGGTTTGCCCTTTGGTGGCAGAACTTGAGGCTGGGGAGGAGCAGGCTGAGCACAAGCGTAGGCCTGATCCTGCGCTGTCTGCAGCAGAAGCTGGTGAAAGCCTGCTTGTCTCCTGGGAGCCCGTCGGCAACTGTTTCTTTATTTTTATTCTGCCAGTGGTTCGGCTTTTACAAGAGCGGCCAGGCCAAGCAGACCGTCCCGCTGAAGGAGACCTCCCTGTACACGGAGGTACGTTCTGCTGGGGGCTGAGGGGCTCCTGCTGTTCCTGCTCTGTAGTCCCCAGGGCCCCGAGGAGCTCTAAACCCCACCGCCCTGCTCTGTTACCATCTCTGCGGTTCCTGGGGCACGGCCTCCTCCTGCCAATAGCGTTTGGGAAGGCATTTCCCTCTAGGCCAGATCTGGCAGCGGGAATTACAGTGGTGGTCTCCTGCCTGATCCCCAAGATCCCCTTCAGCATCTGATTAATGAATTCTGCTGCTTTTTAAAACCTTGTTTATCCAAAATGCCTTTTTCCCCCTCTGAGAAGCCTTGAGGACAGAGGTGGAACCCGCTCTAGCCTGCAGGTCTGCTGCAGCAGCCGTCCCTGCCCGCCAGCGCTCTCGCTGTGCCGGGTTCCCAGCCCTCGCTGCGTCTGGCTCTGGCAGGACCCCAGGAAGCCACAGTCGCGTTCTGTCTCTGCAGGATCGCCTGGGGCTGCAGGAGATGGACAAAGCAGGAAAGCTGGTGTTCCTGGGGGTGCAAGGGGATCACCTGCACTTCTCCGAAGAGTGGTTTTACGCCACGATCCTCCCCTTCCTGCAGTGAAGCCGGGGAGGCACCCTGTGAGAGCACGGTAGCGAACGAAGCTCTGCTGTGCAGCGGCACTTGCTGCGTTCAAGCCTGCAGGGATCGGGGGAAGGGGAGGGCGCTTAGCTCCGCAGCGCGCAGAGGTGGCGCCTGCTGCACCCCAGTAAGAGACTGGGATGTGTCTGGCTGTAATTACCCTCCGCTGTGGGTGAGCAGAGCCTCGCACGGACTCTGCAGCGCTCCGTCCTGCGCAGGCCCTGGTGCGGCTGCGTTCTCAGCTGGGGCTGCGCCTGGTGCTGGCGGAGAGTCGCTGTGCGAGGGGTTTGTTCTCCCTCTTCCCCGTTCCTCGCGGGTACAGTAGCAGTGTTAACCCAAACCACTGGTGCAGGAACGCTGCATCTCTTACCAGGGAGCAGCAAGTAGACTTACCTGGCTGTACGCAGAGGAAAGGTGTTGCAGCCTGCCCTTCAGGATGGGAAAAGGGCCAAATTCAGGGGTTTCTGGGGAAAAAGGCGGGTTTTGAACTAAGCGGGTATTAACAGCTTGAACAGTTCCCAGCTAACAGCTTGTTTTACGCACTTTTCTACAGCAGCTGAAACCAATAAAGAACTTTACCTCTAACCAACTGAAAACAAAAAAAGGGTGAGACTGGGCAATTACTGACAACGTGATTCAGGGGGAGCTGAGGAGAGTCTGTACGTCCCCGGGGAGCGTGTGCAACGCGGGTCAGGGGCACCTGTCCTACCTGAGGCCCCCTGTGCCCCAGAGAGTAAACGAGAGCCACTGTCATGAGCAAGTTGGCATTAACTTTATTCTATCTTCTGTATAATCTTAAGTACATAAGAAAGGTTTTTTCACAAGCCTCAGGAGAAGACGAGTACAAGTCACAGGACAGTCTCAAAATAAAAAAATTGCATATTTTTTTGTAAGTTTTGTCCTAGAGAAAAAGAACATTGACACTTTACAGAGGAAATGCATGTAAGATATGCTTATGCCACCCGAGACGTTGGAAGAGTGAAGGTGGAAGCAGGCGCAGCTCCCTGCATGGGTCGGTACAGTACTGTGTTAGATCCACCCCTCTGCCCCAGGGCCCTGGAACAGAGGCCGCAAGCTTCCGCCAAAGCAAAGAGCCAAGCAAGGGGCAGGGGGAGGGTGAGGGGAGTCACTTTATGGGGACTGATTGCAGCGGTGAACCGCCCGGATCCAGCTCGGGGATTTCCAATACTGCACGCCTGACCCTGGAACGAAGGAGACCCTTCCTCTGCAGAAGGGACAGCTTCAGAAGAACTGTCCTGGAAGACTGAACCTGAGTCCAGCTGCTCTGAGAAGGAAGCCCTGGGACAAAGATTCCCTGTGAGGGTGGAGGGCTCATGGAGTAAGAGGTGCTCGGCTCCAAGCTACCAGCCAGGCTGGGGGTAACCGCAGCTGCCCCACTGCAGCCTTCCTGGGGTGCTGGTTCATAGCAAGCCTCCTGTCATGGCACGATCAGAAATACACTGAGCTGGTAGGAATGATGAAAGAGAAAGAGTGGAATGCTACGGCCCAGGTCCTCAGCCTTTGGTCCAACAAAGCCATTCCCATGTCCCAGACCACCAGCTAGTACACAGAGCTGGAACTGGCAGCTTCCAGGACCTTCTTGAGACATCTGCCATAGCAACGGGGTACTCTGGCCCCCAACATAAACCATTACTTGTTAAAAAGGGGACAACATTCCTCTCACGTGAACAGTTTGCTTAAAGGCGATAAAAACAACCCGAACAACACTCTGAAAGCCAACTGCCAACACTGGCTGTGAAGTTCACCGAAAATCTGATTTGATCAATTGGTGCAGTTAGATTGGAGAAGGGAGAAAAAAAAACAATACACCTTCCTGCTAATAGATGTGGACGATAACTCACCCGCCACCTACACCACACCCCAGCCAGAGGTATTTCAGTGACGGCAGGTCGCTGTGTCTCTCGGGTAGAAGAGAAGCAGTTTGAGAGCAGAAAGGTACAAGAAATCTAAGAGAATCATCTGAAAGCAGAGTTGTCCCACAGCAGGGCCAAGGGAGGGCGTGAGCCTTGGAGGTTTTCTGCTTAGCCAGCAATTTCCGTCACAGTGGTAACCAACTTCTGGCCGTTCCACACTGTCTTGAACTGTTCTGGGACAGGGAATTCAGTCTGGAGGGTAAAAATAAAAATCAGTTGTCAAAAAGAACAGTTTATGACCGAGACTAGTGACCACTCCCACTGCTTTAGGCACTTTTTTCCTTAGATAACACGCTACATCCCCTCCTGCGCCACAGACACTGCCTGTTCTGCCCCCCGAGATTCTGAGGAAGAAGAATCTCTCAAAACAGCAAGCGTCTCACCGTAAAGGGACACGGCTCCATTTGCTGGTTTTAGCACCTGATCATCATTCACAACCCCCAAGTCTGGAATTGTCCCTCCAGACCTCACTGCAACGGGGACATTGCCGGCAGGGCTCAGCATACAAACCCTGCCCGGCCCCAGCCTCAAGCAGACCACGCCGATTTCAACATTGAACACTCACAAAGTCACCGCCCTCTGCGGGAATAAGGACGTTCATCTCTGATGACTTGGCACTGACGATTTCGCAGTCTAGGGAGCTCTTGCTCAGGTACACGTGGCAACCGTCTGTCTTGTTGATGGAAATCGTTGGCACTTTACCCATGACCTGGCAGAGTGGCCAAAGCAGCCGTTAGAGGAGCATTAGCTCGAACCGGGCAACCACAATGCTTTCAAGGCAAGAGGTTTGACTCCAGCCCCCCCAGCTGCTGTATTCAAGTGCTCCACCTTTCGCAAAAATCTGAAGTTATTTCTTGTTTTGGTCTCTTCAGAACAAAACCACAGTGAACACTGGGCAAACTGACCATCCCAGACCAGACACCAAAGCTGGAATCAGAGTAGATTCTACGGCTGGCCTCCTGCTTTGGCAGTCGCTGCGCGCTGCCCGCTGCACACAGACTGTTCTATCTGGAGCCCCGAAGCAGCTCAGCGAGGCACGTGTCAGCCTTCTCAGGGCTGGGCAGGATGAGCTGCAGAGCAGCAGGACAGATGGTGTTCCATGAACGTCCTCCACAGAGGCACATTCCTGTCTTGGAAACGGAACTACTCAAAGCAGCAGATGGCACAGACACCCTGTCGTACAGCGCATCAGTCGTGCTCCCGGCAGAGAACAGGTCACAGGCACTCACCTGAACTTTAACGTCCCTGCTGTTTATGATCTCTACGATGCCCACCACGTCATCGAACACCAGCCCTAGCTTCTTACAGTTATCTGCAAAGAAAAGGCAGAGTAGGTCACAGAAAGGTTTTGGAGATTCAGCCTCTGCAAACAGACCGGCACGCAGAAGCAGTTTCCAGGGTTCCTCCGCTTACCGAGGGTGATGGAGTTGATCTTGCCTTTGATTTGGAGTGTGCTGTTTGTGCACTTGAAAACATACGCCACCTGCTTCAGCTCTGTGTCACTAATTACCAGGTTAGGGGCGTTCTCCTGGTTTTCCTGAAAAGGCAGGGAAAACACACTTGATTTTTGGAATGCAGATGAATTAATCCATGTGAG
>JAAGAY010009886.1:0-23256 GCA_011801015.1 Ardeotis arabs | reverse complement strand
AGATAAAGAGATTATGGAGGTTAAAAAAAAAAAAAAAACAAAACAAAACATCTACAAATTGTGACTGGCCTGGGGAAGGGCTCTGGTGAGAGGCGGCCACGGAAAGCCGAGGGGATCCCTGACCATGGGAAACGGGCGTCCTGCCCTGCCTCGTCCTCTGCGCCCACACGGCCCCGGCCCACGCCGCTGAGGGCTCGTCCCGGTCCCGCCGCCCCCCCGGGACGTGGGACGGGACCTGCCCGTCCCAAGGGCCCGCAGGGAGCCGGAGGCGGGGCGGCTCCTCCCCGGTGGGGCGGGCTGAGGGGGAAGCGAAGGCGGCGGGGCGGGAACGGGCCGAGGGGGAAGAGGCGCCGTGAGGCGGGAATGGGACGGGCTGGGCGGGAAGCGGTGGAGGCGGGAACGGGGCGGGCTGAGGGGGCCGGGACGGGCTGAGGGGGCCGGGCTGAGGGAGGACAGAGCCGAGCCGGGCTGAGGGGGCCGGGCTGAGGGAGGACAGAGCCGGGCCGGGTGAGGCAGGACGGGCCCCGTCGAGGCACCATGGCGGGGGCGGTGAGGACGGCCATCTGCCTGCTGCGCTGCGACCTGCGCGCCCACGATAACCAGGTAGGGCCCGGCCGGCTGCTTCCCCCGGTATTTCTTTAGAAATAAACCCGCTCTTGGGTAGGCTAAGGGAGAGTTGGGCGCTGCATCCTTCCTCCCGAGAACTGTCACGGCCCTCTCTGTGTTTCCAGGTGCTCCATTGGGCTCAAAGCCAGGCAGATTTCGTTATTCCCCTCTACTGCTTCGACCCGCGGCACTACCTGGGCACCCACTGCTACGGCTTCCCGAAGACAGGGCCCCATCGGCTCAGGTTTTTGCTGGAAAGCGTGAAGGATCTAAGAGAAACGCTCAAGAAAAAAGGAAGGTAGTTGAGAAAGCACCATGCATATAACACATCTGTTTTTATTTTCTTTCTCTTTTTCAACACATATTGGTGCTGTGAGTCAAATCATGTCGGATACTCTGGGCTCTGATGATGGCTTGTTTCAGCCCTTCCTTCAGCCACACATAACCTCTGTTCAGATGGCCACCTGTGGCATCTTCAAGGGGGCGAAGAGCCATCCAGGCTGTGTGCCATGCGGGGTTTTGCTTTCTTGAACTCAGATACCACAGATGGGTGTCAGCCTTGAGCGCTTTGCCCAGAGTCCTGATGACTGGAGACATGAACGGCAGTCTTTCGAGATGTAAGCAATGACACTAGCCACTGTGGCATGTGTCCTTCCTTGTCCCTAGCAAGTTTTCCTTAGGAGGTGGCTTCAGACAGACCAACATGGGTCTCACAAGTTGGCTTGTGAGACTGGACGGTTATGTTTGCTTATCCCTGTCCTGCTAAACCCAATCTGTTTGGTAGGCTACACTGTGGGAAGGGGGTCTTCATAGATTCCTCCTTCATTATGTCTTTAGAAACCATAATTGGGGTAGACCAGGGCCTGAAGGTCTGCATGCTGAAGAATCCCTTTATCAGATAACGTCTGACTTTGCTTAGCAGAAGGTGCATCAGCCAGCCTGTCTTCTCCCAGAGCAGCAGAACGGTGGTAGCAGAAGCAAGAGGAATGGCTCTGGGTTTGCAGTGCAGATGGTGAATGTTGTGGGAGACTGAAAGAACTGAGCATTGCACCCACACCCTGCAGTGAACAGATTCAGAGCTGCTTGAATGCTGCTGTGCTCTTGTCAGTGGCAGATAAATGATTGGTCTCCTGCAGTGAGAGATGTGTGGTTGTGAAGAGCCATGCTAAGACCGACTTTCTCACCACAGCTTCTCTTTTGGTCTAGTTCCCTAGGTACACAGCTGGGCAGTTGGTGAGGTTGCAAGGTGGAAGGGAAGGTTTTGTTGACTGTTACGAACACAGAGCATTCAGAGGAAAGAATTCCTCTGAAAACTCCCACATGAAAGCGGAAAGTGGTCTGCCCACGGGCCACCACTACCTGTGAAGGGGACTGAAAGAGGAATCAGTTCTTGAATCTCAGCCTCAGTGTGTGAGGGAAAACAGATCTGACAGATTCACTTTTAGGTAACAACCTGGCTTTCTGCCCAGTCATCCTTTCTAAGGCATCTGGGGTGTAGGAATGTGTTTGACACAAACTCAGCCCCAGAGGCTTATAGACTGTGTTCAGTGAGTCCTAAAAAATGTAGGCTAGTCAAATCCTGTCTGTCTGCCTCCACATGCTGTCCGTTCTCCGTAGCCAGGACTAGAGCCTCCTGTACACATAAATAACAAGAACATCAAACCCAAGTCAAGCCGTTGTTTTGTGTTTGCAGTACCCTGGTTGTGAGGAAGGGGAAGCCGGAAGATGTGGTCCGTGATCTGATCACTCAGCTGGGCTCTGTCAGTGCTGTGGCCTTCCATGAAGAGGTAAGGGAAATGCTTGAGTGACATCGTGAAAAGATCAAATTAGGCTGTGGAGGTTTCTTCCACAACCACATAGTGACGCAGATTCTCTATGTTCAGAGCCTTTCTTGTCTGTGGTGTTGTTAACCCTGGGGACATGGGCTAGCTCCTGAGATGGGGGTGGTGTAGGTGTCTGAGTGGGAGTCCTTGCCAGATGACAGCAGCTGTTTGTGATTGATCACTTGCAAGTGCTGAGGAAGAGGAGTTGCTGGCAACTGGCGTTTTAGATCAGCTGAGTCCATTTCTCCTCCTGTTTGCATCAAACTGCCTTTTCCTGGTGCCTTCCTTGCACAGGAAGATAGGTGCCAGGGGACGTTGTACTGAGCGGAGAAAAGGCCCACGGTGAGTTGACAGCACCCATATTTAGGCAGTTGCCTACCAGCACGGTGAAGAATGCAACATGAGTCTGGTCCCAGACTGCTGATGGGGTTGGTGTGTCACTGACCTGTTTTCACTGAGCTGACTACGTGGTTTGATCCAGAGCCTGCTGGATTCGGTGGAGGGCACTGGATCCAAACCCCTGGGCCTGGAGGCTTTGTGTACACACACACACACGGATATATGTACACAGATGCACTCAGTATTAGCAAAGTCTGGGCCTCAGGGCTGTCTAATGCAGGAGTCACTCTGTGACCTGCACTGCAGGTATTCCTGCTGTCAGGCCTAAGGCCTTTGTAACTGGAGAGCCTGCACATCCCGTTGTGCTTTACTCCATGCAGCACTAAGAAAAACCACAGAGAATCAGACAAAAGGCCTCATCTGACTCCATAGCCTTTTTCCTGGCAGTGACCAATAAGATGCCCAGAGAAGACCACAGGACAAATCTGTAAAGATACTTCCCCTGAATACTTTCCCAGCCTGCAAGAATCTGTGGCTCGAGGGCTTCTTGAAACAGGAATGCTATCCTGATATTCAATAACCCGCAGTGGATTTCTTTTACATATACTTGTCCAGTCACCTCTCCAGTCCATGCCAACTTAAAAGACCTGTGATGTCCTACATCAAGGAGTTCCTTATTTTGGCATTGGCACTACTAATGGAGAGTGAAAACACTTGTTGGGTTTGGCAGAGGGAAGCCTGCACCTCTCTCTAAAGGGATGAAGCTAAATGTGGAGATGAGGGGGGAGGGCAAGACCAGGGATTGGGGTCCACGTGCATGCAGGAGCTGAGGCCATCCAGCCATGGCCTCACTGCATTTTGTTCTCCCTAGGCCACGCAGGAGGAGCTGGATGTGGAGAAGGGGCTGTGCCAGGTGTGCAGTCAGCACGGCGTGAAGATTCAGACGTTCTGGGGATCCACGCTGTATCATCGGGACGACCTCCCCTTCAGGCCTATTGCCAGGTGGGCTGCTCCGTGGAGCTCCATTTATTGTGTGATTGATTTCTCTTTGCCTTTCCACCAGCACTGTTTGGACACTGCGTCTGCAGCGCCCAGAGTCCTTGTGACATCGGACTGGATTGCTCCGTCGCCCCATCTGGCTAAATGCAGCTGCCTGTGACAGTAGCCCTTTGCTTGCGGACTCTTCATGGCTCACTCAGCAGTCCCTCAAGGTGTAGTTGATGGAGTTGAGTGATTCATGGTATCCTATAGAAAATATATAAAATAAGGCAGAATATTCAGGCCATAAAAATGCCTGTTTCTGTCCACTGACTGAAAAGGCAGCAGGAGCTTGCAAATTTTTACACTGAGGTCAGCCTTTCGGGTAATCAGAAGTTAGGTGAGAGAAATCTGACCCTCATGCATTGCCCCATCAGGACACACCTTAAGTTGAAAAGGTGCTATTTGCATCTGAAGCAGAAAGAAATTGGGTGAAGGACTGAATTTCCTATTGCTGCTAGCCCCAGGCAGGGGCATCTCCCTCCATCCTGTACAAACGTACATCACAAATACGTGATTTCCCCGATTTCCCTTCAGGAAAGCACAGCCTGGAAAGCTGACCCTCTCTCTGCAGAAGCTACGTGGTGCTGTGTGGAGGGGCCAGGGCAGCCATCCTGCGGAGATCTGATTGGACTGTAATCTCTGCAGGTTGCCCGACGTCTACACCCATTTCCGAAAAGCGGTGGAATCTGAGGCGAAGGTCCGGCCGACTCTGCGGATGGCAGATCAGCTAAAGCCCCTGGCTCCAGGGGTGGAAGAAGGGTGTATCCCTACAATGGAGGATTTGGGACAGAAGGGTAAGAAAATTTAATTTGGCAGTTGCTCCCATGAAATCTTACTTAGGGATGTCTCTTAGTGAGAATCAAAACACAGAGGCCTCCCAAAGGCAGTGGTCGCCCTTCAAACTGTAAGTAAGCCTGTTGTTCACTCACACAGCAAATGAAGGTCGGTTCCCTCCGTGGAGGAGCTGCCCCGCAGCTGGGCAGAAAACATCCTCTTAATCAGTAATTTTTAATATATTTGATGTGACCCTTGTTTTAAAGGAAGACCAGGGCACAATCTTTTATTTCCTCAAAGCAGACATCCCTACTGCTGAACATCCCTGGATTTTAATCTCCCTGACTTCGAGGTGCTTTCCAAGGGGGTAACGAGGTGATGGTGTTTTCTGTGGCAGATCTTGTGACTGATCCACGAACAGCCTTCCCCTGCAGCGGAGGAGAGACCCAGGCTTTAATGAGACTGCAGTATTATTTCTGGGACACGGTAACTCTTCTATTTCCTCGTCTGCATCCTCTCCCTTGTACATACGGCTGTGCAAGGCTGCAATTTCACTTCCTAATAATATTTCCTCAGCCCCTGTGTAACACTTTACAAAGGAGGGAATTAGCATTATCTCAATTTTTCAGAGAGAGAAACTAAATCAAAAAGAAGTCATCCAGGAACTGGGAATGTAAGCCAAATACTTAGGAACCTAATTTAGTGGCCATCCCTCTTAAGTCTTTTTTTTCATCGGCTTTTGGGAATTGGGACAATTTTTTAGCTCCTTTACCTTGATTTCCCTTTTCTGCTCTCCTGTCCCACGTCATCAGCAATGTAGTTCCTCCATTTTGGAGGAGTGAAAGGGGCCTGAAGGGCTGCAATTGCAACTGGGGCAAGGAACAACCGATCCCAGCTGCTACTCGCAGTTAAAAATAGCAGGAGGTTCCCAGTAGTCTGGTTTAAAAACTTGCAGCCAATGATTACAGCTACTTCTTGCTCCCTCACTTTGGTGGAATGAAGCTGCTGCTCACTGCATTTCGTCTGTGCATCCTTTCAGCTGCGCTACAGAAGCTCCTGCGTTCCCTTGCTGCTGAGGAGCATTGTCACGGCTTAACTCCACCACGCAACCGCTCCCTCACTCCCCTGTGGGATGGCAGAGAGAATCGGAAGGGTAAAAGTAGAGAAAACTCATGGGTTGAGATAAAGCCAGTTTAATAGGTAAAGCAAAAGCTGCGTGCACAAGCAAAGCAAAATAAGGAATTCATTGACCACTTCCCATTAGCGGGCGGATGTTCAGCCATCTCCAGGAAAGCAGGGCTCCATCACGCGTAACGGTTCCTTGGGAAGACAAACGCCGTAACTCCGAACATACCCCCCTTCCTCCTTCTTCCCCAGCTTTTATTGCTGAGCGTGATGTCATAGGGTGTGGGATATCCCTTTGGTCAACTGGGGTCAGCTGTCCCAGCTGTGTCCCCTCCCAGTTTCCTGTGCACCCCCAGCCCACTCACTGGTGGGACTGCGTAAGCAGCAGAAAAGGCCTTGAGGCTGTGTAAGCACTGCTCAGCAATAAGTAAAACATCAGTGTGTCATCAACACTGTTTTCATCTCAAATCCAAAACGTAGCCCCATACTAGCTACTGTGAAAAAAATTAACTCTATCCCAGCCAAAACCAGTCCAAGCGTGCATAGGTTTACTCTTGGTCAAGCATTAATACAATCTGTGCTGGAAAACCTGTTCCTTCTTTTTTGTTAGGCAAGTATTGTCTTCCCCAATGAGCTGGAACAGCATTTTAGCAGTTGTAACCTGTGCAGCAAGGGGGTGAAGGAGAGATCAGGCTTCCCTGCGTCGATGGAGTGCTCAGGAGACTGGAAGGTCTGCTCTCTGCTGTAAAAATGGGTGGCCCAGAAATAACAGCGATCAGGATTCCTGCAGCTGAGTGCTGGGTGCTGTCAGCCACTGCGGTTCTCAAACCCAAACAAGCAGTGAACCGGCCGCCAGTCCCACCGGTGCTTTTAAGTGGATTATTGATCCAGAGTCGGGTGGGTGTGGGCAGGGAGCAGCACAGCCAGGTTCATAGCGCTTGTAGAGAGAAAGCGTGCTACGGGCCGAAGCGGGGAGCGTAGCTTGTGACAGGCATCCCAGGGCTATAAAGGAAACTGCTGGCCTGGTTAATTCCTGTGCACTGGAGGCAGTAATTTGGCAGTTCTGTAGTCCTTGCAGGCAGCCATGAGAGGGAGCTGAGCCCTGCCAGATTGCTCTAGCTCCGCTATGGAAACGTCTTTAGCAGGTTGCATATGAAGTATCAAAACCTTTTGTTCTTTTACTCACGCAGAACCTGGTTGCATCTTACAAGGAGACTCGGAATGGACTGGTGGGAATGGATTACTCAACTAAATTTGCACCATGGTAAAGATTTTTGTTGTGAGATTGGAAGCTCCTTTTCTGCTCCCATCCCAAACTGATGTTACCTGTCTGCTGAGTGCTCACTGGGCACGGGTAGGGGTCTAGGTGTGATTCCTTTTGCCCTTTTTGTTGGCATACAGCAGCCTCAGAGCTGCTTTTCATTGCACTTCCAGGCAGCAGGTCCCTGTAAATATTCCTACAATTAGGAGCTGTTGAAGCGTAGCAGTACTGTGCCAAGAGCCCGGGGTGCTGAGGGCAGAGATGTGGGCAGGGCACTGCAGGGACACACCGCTTGTCTCTGTGCTGTTCTGTGTATCAGGGGTGGCTGAGAGTAGCCAGGGAAGAGGTGTAGCTTCAGTGTGTTGATAGGGCTGTAGCAGAACTCAATCCAGTCTTGGTTTGCTGAATATTGTGGGGCAGGTCACCTCACCTCACTGCCTCTCTGTCTTTCTGTGAGGTGAAGAGATACTTCTGATTATTCCTGGGATATAGGATCTCTTGTTTGGGTAAATATGATGACTTCTAATTAGGGGTTTTAGTCTCCAGTGCTGGAAGGGGCAGAGTTAATTCCAGACTGAAACTGCAGCAGCAGAACTCAGTTCAGCCTAATACTGAAAACATCTGGAGTGTTTTCCCGGCAGAATTGCAATGTAAAACAATTTTCTGAGGCTCTTACAGGTCAGGAGTCCTTATTTTCAACTGGCTTCTGCTTTAATGGTTGGAGTGGATGGCTCCACCTGGTGGCACTTCGGGATCCCAGGACCCCTAGCACTGCAGAAGTTCTTCATTGCGGCCTCCACTCGAGTTTTCCAACCTGGCCACCTGCCCAGAGCAGACAGTCCTGATCTGCCTGCCCCAAAGTGTTCCTCTGTCAGATAATCAAAATCAGACCGGTTCAGATTGCAGCCAGTTATTCACATCTCACGCTGGCCATTTCTAAGCGTTAGAGCTGGTCAACAATTAAGGGAAAACTTTTCAGGCCCTTTCTTCCTGTTTTCCAAAATTCATTAGAACATCAAATGTTTCCACGAGCCCTAGTGGGAAATTGCAGTAAAATACATTTCTAAGAAAATCAAAGTAAAATTGTTCCTTCTCACCCTTGTGATTGGATTGGAGTCTACAAGCTTGCACAGCACAGATTTGGAACAAATGGAAGGAGCCCAGTGGGTTGGAATGCTGGAGCTGGGTTTGAATCCCTCGTTTGCCTGCCTTGCCGGAGATTTTCACCAAGTCACTTGCCTTCTGTGGTTGCTCAAATGAGAGACTGCAGGTACAGGAGCCCCGGGCACGTGATAAGTAGGTTTGTAGTGAAAGGGGAGCTGTTGAAGGGCTGGGACGGTTGACCAGCTGGAGAAGGTCCAGAGGAGGGCCATGAAGATGATCAGAGGGATGGAGCACCTCTCCTATGAGGACAGGCTGAGAGAGTTGGGGCTGTTCAGCCTGGAGAAGAGGAGGCTCCAGGGAGACCTGATAGCGGCCTTCCAGTGCCTCCACGGGGCCTGCAGGAAAGATGGGGAGAGGCTGCTCAGTAGGGCCTGTTGTGATAGGACGAGGGGTAATGGTTTTAAAATAGAGGGACGTAGATTTAGATTGGATATTAGGAAAAAATTTTTTACAATGCGAGTTGTAGAACACTGGAACAGGTTGCCCAGAGAGGTGGTGGATGCCCCATCCCTGGAAACCTTCAAGGCCAGGCTGGATGAGGCTCTGAGCAACCTGATCTGGTTGGAGATGTCCCTGCTCCTTGCAGGGGGGTTGGACTGGATGGCCTTTGAAGGTCCCTTCCAACCCAAACCATTCTATGATTCTATGTAGAGGCTGACATTTGAGATCCATTTCTGAGTTTGTCATTGGCGTGCTCGGTCAACAGCTGATCAAGTCTTTTAGGCAAAACTTCTGTAAAATTATTTATCTCAGGAGCTTGGAAACTTGCTGGGAAGGGGAGGATTTTGATTCTCCGATTGCAGAGTTGCAACAAAGTCACACGACGTGACTAACGCCGTTTGGGAAGTCAGTGGCAGAACTGCAAGCCAGGGAAGAGTTTTCACACAACAATTCTAAACACAAAACTTCCCCTCCACTCCCTCTGCGCAGACGTCAAGCTGTCACTCCTGCGTCGTGTTCAGGACATCATTCTTCTGCTTGCAGGCTGGCGCTGGGCTGCATTTCACCTCGCTACATCTACGAGCAGATCCAGAAGTATGAAAAGGAGAGAACGGCAAATCAGAGCACGTACTGGTATGTCCCTGCACAATCACCGTGGCTTCTTTTCTCTGAAAAGGAAACCGACATCTCACGCACATGAGAGAGTGATCTGTTCTCTTTCTTCTTAATTAATGTTTGTTTTTCCTGTGCCTGCTGTCTAGTTCCTCTGGGTTGCATTGCGGTTCTGTTTCAGTATGGATTTATTAGTCTGCCTTTGACATCCAGAGGCTTTAGGCACTTTATAAGTAAAGATTATTAATGCTAGTTGTCATTATTATTGCTGGGAAATTGTGGTTGATGATTATTTTTAAAACTCATCTCTGTAAATCAATACCATCCTTCTCTGTATGGTTATTATGGGCTAGATGAGAAGGAAGAAAAATAATTTACAAACAAAAGCCAAGGAGTTTCTCATGCCAAGGCTCAGTGCCTGTGCGACTTCTACAAATCACGTGGTGTCAGAAGGACTTCTGGCCACAGTCCAGCGAAGGCCCCGTGCTTGCTTGGCTGTTTGACCCTGACCACACCACCATAGCAGAGGAGAAGAGGGGACTGGAAGCGGGCTTAATGCCTCCCACCTTGTCACCCGTGCTCTTCCTCACCCCGCTGCTGGCTGCTCGGCTGCCTGCAGGTTGTCCTGAAGGAGCCCAGGGGACAGTTGAGGTCGGTGTGTCCATCCCTGGACTGGCCTTGAACTTCCTCATGCGCTCTGATCTGCCCAGCCACTGGGAATTAGAGCCTGGTAGGGAGCTTTCATGGAGAAACAGGTTCATGTTAGAGCCTGGCCTGACACAAGACCTGGATGGGAAAAAAAACCAAACCAGGGGGTGTGTGCAGACTGTAGAACTATGTTCTCATATTGGTTTGTTACAATGCAACATGTCAAACAGCACAGTGGTTGGTGAAGAACAGGCAGAACATTGCCAGCAACTCCAGCCAAAATACTTAATTTCATAAAAATTCAAATGGCAG
This sequence comes from Ardeotis arabs, assembly GCA_011801015.1. Lineage (NCBI taxonomy): Eukaryota > Metazoa > Chordata > Aves > Otidiformes > Otididae > Ardeotis > Ardeotis arabs. The sequence goes on along the minus strand of JAAGAY010009886.1, from coordinate 13,110 downwards.
ATAAAATATCACCATTTGCCTGTTGAAGTGTACGCTTTTTTGTTTTCTTCAAAGAGAATTAAGAGAGGAAAGATTTCAAAAACTGAGCATACTCATGTTTTTTCCATCTAATAGCCAGCTAGCCTGCCTGCAGCCAGGGTGCCATGGTGATCTGAGCATTTAAAAGTGATAAATAATGATAAAAAAGAAGCTGTCGAGCTCCCAGACGCTGCAGTCAACTGTACAGTGAAGCACAGGTCGTGGTTGCTGCACATGAGGGACTGAGTGAACCTCAGTATCATGAGAGTAGTTTTTAGCGTTTGGTCAGTGTCTTGTTTCGTAATCAAGTTTTCCAGAAAGATCTCGTAAGCCAGAACATCAGCTGAGCAGAGTATTTCCAATATGCCAGAGCTGAAGCAGGTCTCAGAGGCTGAGGTGCCATCATTTTATAAGAAGAGCTTTTTCTATAAAATTTTTATTTAAAATTGTCTATTCTCTGTGGGCCTAGCACATGATCTCATGAGTTAGACCACTGCAAACCCAGGTTTGAAAGATGTCTTTAAGTCCCTTACCAAGGTTATTGCTTAAATCAACACAAAGCTCTTAGGAATGTGCTGACATGCTTGCTCATGCGGAAGTGCGAAGCTGAATCAGGTCCTCGCCCTGCTCTTTGGAGAATTACATCCCAGGAGGGATGGATGAGAAACAGGTTTCCTAAAATTCTGCTCCTGCACTTGAGTTACGGAAAGTTTCCTTTCACTGTAGTCATCCAGGTGCGAGCTAGGCTTGGGGTGAGAACTGGTATCATGTGAAATTGCTCATTGTGAATACACCTCACGGTGTTAATGATGGGTGCTATGGAAGCACAATCCTAATTCCGTAATTTTATCTGACCCACGGTGAATTTCAGACATGGCTTTGTGTTCTAGGGTCCTGTTTGAACTGCTGTGGCGGGATTACTTTCGATTTGTGGCCCTGAAGTATGGCAAAAGGATATTCTCGTTAAGAGGTGTGTATGGATCACCGTATTTGGAGAGGAAAGGTACAATCTTACAATCTTACTTTTGCCCTAAATCTGATTAGATACAGGGAGTATTATTAACACGTGTCAGTGGGAAACAGCAGCACAATAAAAGTAAGGATGCTGTTTCCGGAGACACTCCACCTTTGGAGAGAAGCCAGGCTTCAGACTTGCCCGAGTTCAGCAGAGGATCTGGGACTGAGCAGGAACCCACCCAGCAGTATGAATCCCAAGGCACCAGCTACTCTTTCTGCCTTGCACTACACAGGAACCGGAGTGGGATTCAGTTCCAGACCCAGTCGCTTACGTGCAGTTGTCTACACATGAAATTGGGGTCTGAACTCTCACTGCAGCAACAAATACAGAATCACAGACTCATTTACGTTGGAAAAGACCTTTATGATCATCACATCCAACCATTAACTTTGCACTGCCAAGTCCAGCACTAAACCATGTCCCTAAGCGCCACATTTACACATCTTGTAAATACCTCCAGGGATGGTGACTTCACCACTTCCCTGGGCAGCCTCTTCCAGTGCTTGACCACTCTTTCAGTAAAGAAATTTTTCCTGATATCCAATCCAAACCTCCCCTGGCGCAACTTGAGGCCATTTCCTCTCGTCCTATTGCTTGTTATTTGGGGGGAGAGACTGACCCCCACCTCCTTTCAGGTAGTTGTAGAGAGCAATGAGGTCTACCCTCAGCCTCCTTCTCTCCAGACTAAACAACCACAGTTCCTCCAGCTGCTCCTCATAAGACTTATGCTCCAGACCCTTCAACAGCTTCCTTGCTCTTCTCTGGACACGCTCCAGCACCTCAACATCTTTCTTGTAGTGAGGGGCCCAAAACTGCACACAGTATTCAAGGTGTGGCCTCACCAGTGATGAGTACAGGGGCACAATCCCTTCCCTACTCCTGCTGGCCACGCTGTTCCTGACACAAGCCGGGATGCTGTTGACCTTCTTGGCCACCTGGGCACACTGCTGGCTCATGTTCAGCCAGCTGTCGACCAACAACCCCAGGTCCTTTTCCGCCGGGCAGCTTTCCAGCCACTCTTCCCCAGGCCTGTAGCGTTGCCTGGGGTTGTTGTGACCCAAGTGCAAGACCACGCTGCCTGCCTTGGTGTAGATTCACTTCAGCTGGGCTACTGATCCTGCCATCTTTTCAGGAGGAGAAGCCCTAATTCCTATGTGACCGTTCCCAGGTGCATCCATGGCTTCTAACACATCAATAAGTCTTGTGTCTTTTGCACTGCAGGAGCAAAGTGCTACTGAGGACTTCTGCCAGGTAATTCTGGGTTTAGTATCTGCTACAGAAACAGATTTCACATAAACATTGTCCTGGAGTAAAATAAAACAAGAAAATAGTAGCTTGGGCCAGAGCACATCTCCAGCTGCTTGTAAGGTCTGAGTCACTTTTAAGTGAAAAAAAAAAAGAGCAAACACCAATAAAACAAATAATCCAAATCTGTGAGGGCTTGAGCATCCTCCCTGGCATGAGAAATCACTTTGCAACGCTTGAAAGGAGGAACAGATCCTCTCTAAATCTGTGCAGAAGGAACATGGCTTGTTTGTAATACCGCTGAGAGGGCTAGCTTCATCCTAATGTCTTGCGTCAACCAAGGTGCCTCTGGCTGTCGTTGTTTTGTTAATAACTGCCTATGTCAGCAGTTATCTTCATTAGCAATTCATTTTTTTTGCCTCAATAGGGCTTCAAAGTAAAGAGGTTCCCTGGAAAAAGGACCTTCAGCTCTTTGACTGTTGGAAAGGTCAGTAGGAACCACCGGTTTGGCTGAGCGTGCTTTTGTTTTCCACGTGTCTGCATGCTAACGTGTGCCCTAACGCTAACTCAGATTTCTGGAGGGGAACAGTCAGCACGATCAGGCCTTGTCATTTAAACTGCTGCCACCAAACAAGAACCCAACCTCTCGGTTTGGTGGGAGAGCAGGATACGTGCCTTCCCTTCCCAGACTGAGCACCAGGCGGGAGCAGGCCCGCAGGGTATCATGAGTGGCCAGGCTCTGTCCGCTGTGAGATGCGCTGCGGTTGGATTTTCCTGCCCGGGGGGGGGAAGTGTTTAGGACCTGTTGGTCCCTTCTGTTTAGTCACACACAGGCTGACCAGCCCTTCTTATCAACGCTAAATTGTTCTTCCACTTGCTTTTGTTTAGAAGGTTGAAACCGGCTCCGAATAAATCACATCTTTTGTTATCCCACAACCTTTTAAGATCCTTGCTTTTCTTTAGCTTTTATAACTTTGTTGTCACACGAATAGCAAGCACCATGTCTCAAATTAAAACCTGGAGGGACTAACAGATTAAAGTACCAGAATCAGTGAAATACACACCTATATATGTTTCTTCACATTAATGCCACGTGTGTCCACTTGCACACAGGTACAATCAATCTTTTCCTTCACAATAGACAGGGCTCTCTACTTTTGAGGTGCTAACCCCTGGGGACTTGTCCAATACATTCCTCTCTGCTGTTAGTCCTCTGTCAGGAATGTTTCTGTTCTTGGTACATCTCACTATTGTGTGGATATTTATTTTGCTCTGCAAAATCCCATGCAATCCACCTGATTCATTGTTTTTCCAGCCTGAGATTTTTCTGTTCCTTTTTCTTTTCTTCCCAAAAATGCTCCTCATTTTAATTTTCAATATAATTTCCCATTTAATTTCCAGTGGATCTTAGTGGCTACTAACCCTCACCGAAATCTCTCACTGCTTCTCTACGCTGGCACTGTCTTACTTGCTTGGGTGGCTGTGAACGCATGACCACAGGTTGGTTCATAAGTGCCCCAAAAATGTCATCATGTCTCAGCGCTGTCTTTCATCTCCGCAGAGGGCAAAACAGGGGTTCCATTTGTCGATGCCAACATGCGAGAGCTGGCTGCCACGGGCTTCATGTCTAACAGAGGGCGGCAGAATGTGGCCAGCTTTCTCACCAAGGACCTGGGTCTGGACTGGAGGATGGGGGCAGAATGGTTCGAATACCTGCTGGTAAGACTGAACCCTTTGTGTGTCTGGAGTTTGCGCTCCCGGCTCTGCGTGACAGACAGGAGGACAGCTCTGTCTAATAAGGAAGGATACAGAAGATGATCAGTAATTTTCAGGCTGACACAAGTGCGTGTAGATACTGTTTGCGTGGTATCTACTTCCCAAAGCTCATGTAAGAAAAGGGAATTTTGCCACAGTGAAGCTGCCATCAACTAAGATGTAGCTAGGAAGTTTGCAATTATAGTTTTCATCTTCCATGTAGGGTTTTTGCCAGAGATCTGTCACACTTGAGAAAACTTTTAAACATAAATTACGTTAACAATGCTCTGATTTGCTGACCCCAGAGGTTGAGGAGGAGGAGAGCCCAGAAATAGAACATAAAAAGAAACGTGTTCTCACCACTGTAGCCAGTGTTGGCACAGCGCCTTTGCATAGAATCATAGAATCATAGAATGGTTTGGGTTGGAAGGGACCTTCAAAGGCCATCCAGTCCAACCCCCCTGCAAGGAGCAGGGACATCTCCAACCAGATCAGGTTGCTCAGAGCCCCGGCCAACGTGGCCTTGAATGTTTCCAGGGATGGGGCATCCACCACCTCTCTGGGCAACCTGGGCCAGTGTTCTACAACCTTCCATGTAAAAATTCTTTTCCTAATATCCAATCTAAATCTGCCTCCCTTTATTTTGAATCCATTACCCCTTGTCCTGTCACAACAGGCCCTACTGAAGAGTCTCTCCCCACCTTTCCTGTAGCCCCCTTGAGGTACTGGAAGGCCGCTCTCAGGTCTCCCCGGAGCCTCCTCTTCTCCAGGCTGAACAGCCCCAGCTCTCTCAGCCTGTCCTCATAGGAGAGGTGCTCCAGCCCTCTGATCACCTTTGTGGCCCTCCTCTGGACCTTCTCCAACTGGTCCATGTCCTTCTGATGTTGGGGGCTCCAGAACTGGACACAGTACTCCAGGTGGGGTCTCACCAGGGCAGAGTAGAGGGGGAGAATCACCTCCCTCGCCCTGCTGGCCACGCTCCTCTTGATGCAGCCCAGGATGCCGTTGGCCTTCTGGGCTGCAAGGGCGCATTGCCGGCTCATGTTGAGCTTGCATCAATCACTGTGGAGAGGGAAGCCATCTAGTCAAGAACAGGCGAGTGTGGACAATAGCTGAAGCAGCTTCCAGAGAGCTCCACCCCGGCTGGAGGGATCCTTCTTCATTCTGGTGAGTCCCAGGCCTCCCTGCCAACTGGAGCACCAGTTTGTTTCTGATACCAATCAGCAGTCATGCAAGCGCAGTTAAGTAGCTGGGTCGCTTCTCCATCCTCAGTCCCCATAGATTCTTCTCCAGAAGTTCTGAACAGGCTGGCAGTCCCCAGTTCAGAGGCACGGAGCCTCTGTACAGCTCTGTGCGCCTTTGCTTGGTTGCCATTTGTCTCTGGTGGCACTGGTGCAGAGACCATCAGCAGCACCTCAGTGAAAACTGAGGCCGACGAGGCAAAAATCTGCATTTGTCCTTCGCCAGACTGAACGGTACAGATTGAAAAAGACCAATCTCAGCATCACATTAAAGATCTTGTCTGTAGGATACAAGAGGCTATTGGTAATCAGAAAACTTGCCGTTATCTGCAATTAAAAGAACCTTTTTTTTGTGACTGTAATTTTTTTTTGAGCTTCCTTGAAGCTGAGCTCTGACATGGCTTTGGCTGCGGAGATCTACAGGAAGATCTGGGTGTTCTTCCCATGGCTGTGTCTCACACCGGTGCTGTGCACAGTGGTGGGCTTGCACAGTAACACGGCGCAGGACTTCTGCAGGATCCTCCAGAAAGTGGTGTTGGTGGCTCCATGCAGCGATTCTTTTCCAAATAAGAGCAAGAGCCCCCACAAACGCATCTGCGTGTGCCTGTTCTGCACAGTGAGCCCCTAGGACCGTTTTCAATGTTTTGTAGAATGTGGCTTTTGATGGCATTTATCAGCTATGGCTTTCAGAGCAGTTATGAAGGTGACTTCATTTCCCAGAGAGGGCAGCTTGCTTCATGTACAGGCAAGCCTCGTACTCAAAGTCACCGGTTAATTAAGAGCTGGGAGTCAGGAGCTGAGGCTTTGCTCTGACAGGCGGGCAGCCTTGCCTTCCTCACACAGGAGCTTGGTTCACTTTGCAGTCAGACCCAGAGGGCCACGGACAATTCCAGCTTCTACTCCCCAAGTGAGGAAGACCTGGAAGGTCTCACACTGGAAAGACACTCCCTGGATTACTTACCTTTTTTCCTATGAGCATGAATGTTACCAGCCTTGCTGGAAGCAGATTTGGCGCTCTGCGCTAGCCCTTTAGTCTCAGGAAGCCCCAGATCCTGCCTGCCGCTGTAGGTTGGTGTGGCACAGGCTGGTCCTTGCGTCCTTCTGCCCCTTCCTTTCAGCTTGTGTCACGCTGATACATTGCGAGACAGCTCCGTTACTTTATCCTAGCGGCGTTCCCAGAATACCACACAGGAGACATCAGCTGGATGGGGGAGATGTGGCTATAGAATGGTAGAGGCCAGTACAGAATGAAACCGGTCTCACTCGTCCCCAAAAATGGAAAGCAGTGTGTGTTTCATTTCTGATACTTCCAGCAAAGGCCCACGAGCGTCGGTGCGTGCCTGTGGAGAAAGGGATGTTTGTCATCCACACCAGACGGGCAGGGAGGCCAAGGCAAGCTCTCCGCAACCCGCTGAAGCCAGGGGAAAGGCCGGATACCCCCGGTGTCCTGAACGGAGAATGTCTCAGCTCTGATTTCATTCACAGGGTCAGGCCCCAAGGAAAGGGAGAGAAACAAACCAAAGAGAATGCCAGGAAGGGGCAAGGCTGAGAGGGGAAATGAGCTTGCCTCCTCCAGTCCCCCTTGGATTTGCCCTCACCTCCCACACACGCTTTCCTGCACGTTAATCGTGCAATCAGGCCTCCGATGGCATCGTTCTTCCCCTCCTTATCTCACCGGCCGGAGAAGCGCCGCTGCGAAGGGGAAGCCTGCTGCGCAGCGAGGACAGCTGGCTATGGATCACCCTGTCCCCAGCTGCCTTCTGCCACCGGGCTGCGTTGAGCTCCCCGCTTTAAGGAGCGGCTGAGATTTTGGAAACGTCGCTGTGTGGAATGGTTTGTTGCTGCAGCCGCAGTGAAGGGAGGTCAGCGCTGAACCTGCTCAGTGACGTGTGTCTGCAAACCCTGCTGCAGCTGCCAGCTACGCTTTCGCAACGCAGACACCTCTCCTAGGAATGCGCCGAGATCCCACGCCCTAATTGCTATCGCTGCCACTCCCCTCCTGAGCTAGGTTTGCATTGTCCCACAACTGAAAAGCTTCTGGTGCTGGATTGAAGCCACCCTGCTCAGCTGAAGGGCGCTCAGACTGGACCACGTTCTGCTCTCTCTCCTGTTTCAGGACCCTTGCTCCGTTTTACATAAGCATCCCTGAGAGTTTTTTATTTGTTTAGATGTAGAATAAGTGCAGCCTGCTGAGTACATCACGAGAGCTCTAGTGTTTCCCGTAGTAAAGCACCTCTGCAACTCTCTGCGAGTCGAGGTTCATCGCCCGATGAAGGCTGAGTACAGCAGGGAAACAACTGCAGTGTCTGTACCGATTGAATCTTCGCACGCTCTGTGTGGTCGCTCTGTACAGGCTGAGTTAGACTTTTCTCCCATCTGGCTAATAGGATCTGCAGAGATGATTTTGTTAGTCTGTAGTCTCTGGATAACCAGTTAGGAAGAATTTTCTCTAGCATTTGAAATGTCCTGGGCTACTGTTTCTTGGAACATCAGCACCGGTAGGGATAATTGTGATGAAGTCTGTCAGATGATGGCAGAAAGAGAAGGACTTTTTTTTTAAAAAGGAAACTGAGAAAGAGACTTTATTTATTTTCACGATGAGAGTTGTAGAACACTGGCCCAGGTTGCCCAGAGAGGTGGTGGATGCCCCATCCCTGAAAACATTCAAGCTTAGGCTGGATGAGGCTCTGAGCAACCTGATCTGGTCAGGGATGTCCCTGCTCCTTGCAGGGGGGTTGGACTAGATGACCTTTGAAGGCCCCTTCCAACTCTAACCATTCTGTGATTCTATGATTCTATCTTGTTGACATAAGGACCATGAAGTGAAGTAGCCTGGGAAGCTGATCCCAGCTGTACAAAACAGCCATCCAGCTTGGTCCTCTCCAGAGCCAGGTGGCTGTACCTGCGTGAGAGCTCTGACTACCCCAGTGTGGCCAGATTGATTCCCAAGTGAGGAGTTTTCCGGGGTGGATGGGGAGAGAAGATTCACCAAGGGCCAGCCCAGCTCTTCTTACTGTTTCCTTCCTCTGTTCTCAAGGTGGATTACGACGTTTGTAGCAATTACGGCAACTGGTTATACGGCGCCGGTATTGGCAACGACCCACGGGACAACAGGAAGTTCAACATGATTAAACAAGGCCTGGATTACGACGGCAATGTGAGTCTTCTTTGGCTGTCTGACAATGAATGGTGCAGCAAAGCATCCGTGATAGTTTCAGGGAACAGAGGAGATCCATCTGCTGTGTGGGTACTGCTGCGAGAACAGTTCTGTGATCTCCTTGCCAACAGTCAGGCAGGTTCCTCGTTGTTGTACAGAAAGATCGGACGTTTACTGCGGTCCCCGAAGAAGCTGGTGCTCTGTACACCCTCCCTGCCCTGCCGTCGGTCTGTGTGTTTCGTGTTTCGTCGCCATTTCTTCCGGGGAACAGCCACATCCCATCACTACCTCACACAGCCATTTCCTTGAGCACAGAGCAGCTTCTTGGAGAACTCAGAAGTGACAAGATGGAGCTGCTCCTCAGGAGGTCCTGGAGAGCAGATTAAACCTGACTGTCCTCTGTAAGTGGTGGAAGCAGATAAATTGCCCTTTCCACGTGCTCAGCCAGTGTTCCTATACCAGATTACCTGCTTCCACCCCATTCCTTAGCTTCATGGCAAACCGCGCCGTTGCTTCGGCACTGTAGCTAGCAGGACTTTGCGAGGAATCAGAAATTAGTCCCGGTGGGAGACAGAGCAGTAGAATTAATGGGAGAGATTCAGGGGCAAGGGGAGGTCATCTTGCCATGCACAGAGGTGGCTGTGCAGCTGAGCTAGTCACCCTAGTTTCCTTCACAGCCAGTGGAAAGGGAAAAAAAAAAAAAAAAAGACTTACTGGGAGTGACCTCATCTCACTATGTCCTAAATGGAGCAGGCAAACTGTACCAAAAAACCACCTCTCTTCCGCTGTTGCCTGCAGGGTGAACCCAGGAGAGAAGCTCCTGTGTCTCTGTTTAGCCACAGATTTTCAGTAGGAGGTTTAACAGGAGGGGCTAAGACTTGGCAGAGGTAACTGATGCTGTAGCACCTCAGCTTCTTTACCTGGAAATCAGGCTTCTTTCTTTCACGTTGAGAAAGATCCTCGCTGGGAGGCACTGACAGGTTGTCACTGAATGGATCCTGTCCCGTTGGTTCTGTTTGCAGGGGGATTACGTCCGGCTGTGGGTCCCAGAATTACAGGGCATAAAGGGAGCAGATATCCACACCCCCTGGGCACTGAACAGGGCTGCTCTCGCCCAGGCAGGAGTGTCTCTAGGTGAGACCTACCCACCGCCAGTTGTGACAGCCCCGGAGTGGAGCCGACACATCAACCGGAAGCCCGTGAGTGCCGGGAAGGCTCGGATGGGGTGGGAGGGCTCCAGGCAGCTGCTGTGCGTCTGTAGGAGTGCCTGTGAATTCTGCTCTTCTTTCCCAGGTACAAAGGGGAAAAAAAAATTGCTTTAATGCAAAGTCATGTTACCTCACAGCAGATGCAGCTCTGCACAGGGACTGGGCAGCCAGGGTTATTTAGCTGTGCCTGTCCTAAACTAAATAGGTCTGAGGCACAAGCCCAAGTACCAACCTCCTGTCATCCAGCTGCATTGTTGGTGGATTCCCCAGGACGATTTTTTGCCAGGGCCAATAAGAACCTCCTGGAACAAGGTTCAAGCACAACTGGAGGGTACCAGGTGCTAAGGACTGTCACAGTCTTGACAAAGCCACCCTACACCATCTGGACGTAAACTGTGCCAGGCCAGTTGGCTTTCGGGCTGAAGAGCGAAGCCATGGTTTGTTACTATTTCGTAGGTAGCTGTTCTTCCTCAGGTTTTTTCCTTCTGGATATACACAGTGCCAGATACGAGCGGAGGGATGGGGCACCTCTGAAGGCCTCCACTGGCCTAACCACCCCCCAGTGCAGACGGACAGAAGGGAGCCAAGGTTGATGCTCCTTCCACTCTGTTCCTGAGGTGGAACCTCTACCGTGTTAGGGTGCATCCAAACTGGAGTCAGCAAGACCAGCAAATACAGGAGCTGGCTCTCGCACTTTGCTTTTTGGGTGCAGCTGCCCTGTAGCATGGGGACAGATGAAGATGTGGATGCCGTGACGTGTCAAGACTTGCATCTGCTGACTGGGCTGCTGTTCTTGGAGGAGATGGGTATGGAAGGAAACTGCTCTGTAGGTCTGGGTGGAGTCAGTGGTGGGGGAGCTGGAAGGGAAGGAGGAAATGGATGTCACCAACGCTTGTGTATTTCAAGGGGTTTTCAGCATTTTGTCTTCCGCCGTGCATCCTCCCTGCTTCCTCCTGAGTAAGGATATTTTCTGGAGGCTCAAATTTAGTTGTCATATGATGTCCAATGAAGAACGAAGCATGTCTCCATTTTGGGTTTTAATCCCAAGGTGCAATACCACATTTCTCAGACCAGATTCCTTTGCCATGAGTGGAAAGCTTTGTGGAAGCAAAGCCTTCCAGTTCCGGCCATGCTGTTGAAGGGCTTGGATTATAACCCTTCTTTTTAGAAGTGCATCTGAGATCAGAGGAAGGACTCTGTGAAGGAGCCCCTTGGTAAGACACTGGTTTGAGGCAGTGATGAAACTTGAACCCAAAAAGCTCCTTTGTTTTGTTTTGATCAGCTTTCCAGCTCACCTGGGGCTCTGTGGGCCTATGCTGCCACGCTGTGAAATTAAAATACTCCTGTGAGGGACTGGTGGCCCAATGTTAGTGGGGCCTGGAGAAGAACCTCTCCTCTCCTGAACTCCCCAAACTGAGTATCAAAACACCTTTGAAAATACAGAACCAGCTCTAGAGCTGTGCCTGTCAGTCCTCCTTGCCTTTTTAGTGAACGTGAGAGTAGAAGCGCCACGTGCACCATTTTTCTGCACATCAAGGCTGCTTTGTGATCAGATTCACTCTTCAGCAGCAGCAAACATCTCACTGTTCATCTTTCATTTGCAGCAGGGAAGAAGCCCCCATCCCAGGGGCAGGAGAGAACCTGCACACGCGCCAGCGCAGCACAAGGACAGAGGGATAGATTTTTACTTCTCTCGCAAGAAGGATGCGTGACGAGGGCTGGCCGGGCGCGCGCTGGAGCGGTGCTCAGTGGGAGGTTTCGCTGCTGGAGACGCCGGGATAACAGGGAATCTCCCTGAACCAAGGCAGTGACACAAGTCTGGCCACAGTGCAGTAACGAGGGATCTGCCTGTTCAGCGTTCCCAGGGACCAGCTGGACCTGGATATTTGGAGGCTGTGCATTAGCCCTGACGGTGGTGATCGGATCTCGTGCTTTCGCTTTGCTTAGGCTGCTGCTCTGGGCTCCCTCACCCTCCAGGAGCGGCTGCCCTTCGGCGCTGAGGCTCTGACTCCCATGGGTGCTGCATCCCTCTCAACTCTGTAAAGCCCTTGGGTTGAAAGGGGCTGTCGAAGGTAAATCCACCGCAAGGGCATGGCCTTTCTGTGTGGAGGAGGTGTGGCTGCTTTCCCAGTGCCTCTTGCTTTGCACTGCTGCTTACGGCTCTTACGGCTGAATTTCTGCCTGGAGCAGGCGGTTCGTGCGGCGGGTGTTCAGTTAGAACTCTTTCTAGTGAACTTCTTTATGCTACTTTTTAATGTTTTAGGGCTTTAAAACTATCGATCATTGTGCAATTAAAAGTTTTGCTACTGGAATATTTTCTCTTCCTCATTTCCAGAGATCCATAGACAGAGTGAGACTTCAGAGGCCCTTCTTTTACTGTGTCTCCTGCAGTACTTTGGAGAATCATAGAATCATAGAATGGTTTGGGTTGGAAGGGACCTTCAAAGCCCATCCAGTCCAACCCCCCTGCAAGGAGCAGGGACATCTCCAACCAGATCAGGTTGCTCAGAGCCCCGGCCAACCTGGCCTGGAATGTTTCCAGAGATGGGGCATCCACCACCTCTCTGGGCAACCTGTTCCAGTGAGAAGCCGTAAATTCCTCTGGAAACCTGTCCTGTGCTCCTTGCAGCCCTCAGGTCATTTTTTGGTACCAGCCTGGAAAGCTGGAAACTGTTCAGTTCATAGCTGAGAACTGTGTTTTGTACTGGGCACCAAAAACCAATCTAAAATGGTTCCTCGGCCGTGTTAAGCGTTTTGGTTTTGTGCAGAATGTTGTACTCGCTGGCAGAGTTTGGGAATTTGGAGACAGCCGTGTTTGTGCTGCCGTGGAACACTGTCACCCCATGGAGAGCCCAGGTTTGAACCCCTAAACCCCCAAAGCAGGCCCCTCTCAGCAGACAGGACGTGGCTCTGGGTTTATTACCACGAGGGATCCATTTGGGCCTGGTTTGATAGAGAATAACACCCTAATTCTGTAAAATTTCTTTGAGCGCTTGGGTAGATCGGTTCAGGACCGGACTGCGAGAACCGGCATGGAGCACAAAAGTAAGTTATTCTTCCAAAAGGTGACAAATTAAGTGATTTTGAACACACACCCTGGCAGGGCCACGTCAATAATCATAGAATCATAGAATCATAGAATGGTTAGGGTTGGAAGGGACCTTCAAAGCCCATCCAGTCCAACCCCCCTGCAAGGAGCAGGGACATCCCCCACTAGATCAGGTCGCTCAGAGCCCCGTCCAACCTGGCCTTGAACGCTTCCAGGGATGGGGCATCCACCACCTCACTGGACAACCTGTTCCAGTGATCTACAACTCTCATCGTGAAAAATTTTTTCCTAATGTCCGATCTAAATCTACCCCCCTCTGTTTTAAAACCATTGCCCCTTGTCCTGTCACAACAGGCCCTACTGAACAGCCTCTCCCCATCTTTCCTGTAGGCCCCCTTGAGGTACTGGAAGACCGCTAT
>JAAGAY010009877.1:368-13151 GCA_011801015.1 Ardeotis arabs | reverse complement strand
TACCTTAAGCCTAGGCTATCAGCTCTCCTCCAGCAATTATAAAAGACAGACCTTTGAGTCCTTCCAGAGAAAAAAAGTCTGTTACAGGTGAGCCTTGTCATCATCCCTCTTCTAGGGAGCAGCAAAATCAAGTTTTGCCTTCACAGCCAAGAAGCCACATGCTGCTACTGCCTTATCTATTGCCCACCCCTACCCTCTGACATTTGCAGTTTCAAATGAGGGAGGAACAGACACGAGAAGCTCAGCCTTCCCTGCTGCTATGACTTGAAGAAGGGAGAAGAGCAGCTTGTATTTCCAGGCTCATACAGCAGCCTGAACCAAGCTCTATGCTGCTTTGCTGCTAGTTCTTCAGGCAAAAACATTTCAAGATAGCTCTGGCACCTCATGGTTGGACCATGGCCCCAAAACCCTTGCTTTGAGAGAACTCAACTCTGAGCTTCCACAGCTTCTTGGATGTGTTTGGTTTCAGGTCTGTATTTTTTCAGCTCTCCTTCTCTGAGGTACTTCATATGATGGCTTTTCTCAAAGCTTCCTACACTGCTAATTAGCTCCCTGATCGTTTCTCCTCAGAGCCTACTTCCAAATAGCAAGCAGAACAAATATGTAGGACAAATATGAACTTTGCCATAGACAGAGCACATGAAAGTTCAAAATGACTTAACTAGAGGCCTCCAGTAAAAGTCATTGGAGATACATGGCTGAGTGTAAAGTGTTAAAAGTGTGAGAGCTGAAGCCCGTTCCAGCATCAGCGAAGTCTGTCATACAATTAATGGCACAGATACATGGTAAAAAAGACTGAGATAAATGTTCTCTGGCAGACCTCACTGGAGTAGTTTAAGATCTCACCACCCTGACTGACTATAACACATCACAGGTAACGTACCTGAGTGGCTCATGAGAATGCTCCCAATTCCTTTTAGTGTAAAGTAACACAAATTCATTTAAATAATTCCCAGCACTGAAATGGGTCAGAAATCTTGCATAGGTTTAGGAGACCACAGCTGTGAGGACAGGCATCCTTCCTGGAAGGGAAAACAAGGAGCAGACAGTGGTACAACTTCTTCAGCAAATCCTGGCAGACTCATAGGAGCACCCCGTCTAGATTCCAAAACAACAGGGACACGTAGTTGTGGTGCAGCGGGCTAGCTCAGAGACTATCTAGCACTTCTTTGCTCTCATTAATCTCAAAGTACTTCTAAAACATTTGTGTTTTCCTTTCTGTTTAGCAGCTGGAAAAACTGAAACAGAGTCATGAGGAACTCAGAGACCTCCTGGCTCTCAGCTGCAGAACCCAGCATATACATCAGATCCCTTGAGCCCTAGACCAGGGTTTTATTAACCAGATTCAGCGAAAAAGCAGCCAGAAACCTAATTATACCACACTGCAACTAGGAAGTATCTGACAGAACTCATCTAGAAGAATGAGAAGAGAGAATGAAGCCATAAGCAACTTGGTGGAGACTGGCCACTATTGCCAATGCGTGATCTGAAAGAATCTCCGTTCAGTGCCAAGTTGCATGAGATGGGCTGGGTTTGCAAAGAGTCCTTGAGCATTTGTTACTTCCAACTTCACAGTTTTCCTTTACAGGTTACAATAAGATCAACAAACAAGCGAGTGATTCTGGCCTCCCTGCAAGACACAAGGCTTCTTTCCTGCCTCCTCTCCTCAGCCCCTTCTTGAGAGATCTCCATTTTACTTTCTTTTCTTGCCCTTCTGTTTCCTGTTGAATCACAGTGTGAGTAATAAGTGTTTTGTGATCTCTTCTACTTTTCCTCTTGACTTTCCATTCAAAGATCTGAGAACCATAGGAAAAAACACTCCTTTAAAAAAGATCAATTTCACACATTACGAATTGCAGGACAAGGTTTCAAGAAATGAAGTCCTTCATAAAGTAAAGAAATTGCTATCCACCCTGCAAACAGAAGGTCGCAGTCATTCTCTCTTAGATAGTCCTCATCCAGACCTTCCCAGAGGAAAAAGACCAGTTTAGCCATCTCTCCATAGTGCTGACAGGGAGAAGAAAAAGCTCTCTTACAGACCTGAGTAAGGATAAAAGGTTCACATGAAATTCAACTACAAGCTACAGACTTTAATAATGCTCCCTCCCTGCACAAGTACCTGAAGCTCAAGGGACCTCAGATGCAGAAGTGTCATCATTGTTTGAACAGTTAGCTTTTCACATCACTTGTTCCTACAGCTTGCTCATGGAGAGATCTGCAGCCGTGGTGGCCTGGTGCTGCTGCACACGTTTGTGAAAGATCATCAGCTTTTAATATTTAAATTATTTAAATTAATCCTGTTGCTTGCCCAGCTTCACATTCAAAACACCTCTCAGCTACAGCATCTGGGTTGTAATCGAAGACACTGCAGCCAGGACGCAGGTTTGGGGAAGCGTATGGGCAATATCGTGCAAATTATTTCCATATGTAGCTGTTATATCAGAGCGGATCTTGTGTATGTAACTGCAGCTTTTGTTATCTCCTTTTCTCTCCTACCTTCTCAAAACTTCCCATCTGTTTGGCTTTCATATTAACTGGGCATTTTACCACAATGGGCAAGCTCCTCCAATCTATTATCTTGAAGGGAATTTTAATAACTTAGACTTACTGGCCTGCATATTAACTCTTAGTTTTCTGCAATTTGCTACAGTTCTGTACAAAACTTGGGGGTTGGACTAGATACGGGGGTTAGACTAGATGACGTTTAAAGGTCCCTTCCAACCCTAACGATTCTATGGTTCTATGAAAACGACTTGCTACATGCCACACACACAGACTACCATGAGATTTCAGGATATGCTCGTCCCTATCCAATACACATGCCAAGAAGCAGCACTCTATTGGAGCAGCACAGACTTGTAAGCCCCAAATTAAGCCTATTCTTTCCAGTTAGCACCACCTTGATGTATTCAGAAGGCCTCTTGGCCAGGCTTGCTTGTATCCCACAAACTCAGCACTTAAACTGGCTTAACCTGAGTTAAGCCATTTCCACAGGGCAGTATCAACACCACTCTGTGACAAGTGCCTTCTCTCTAAAGACACCTTTAGTCAATACCCTGTGCCCTAGTACATCAAGTTTTTAAGAATATTTTAATAAAAAGTAAACAGAGTTTTGTAAACTAATGAACTGTTTGCAAGAGGGGACAAGGGGCTTGCTGGGAGCACACTGTCCCTGTCTGAAACAGAGCAAAATCTAACATATAACTTCACATCAGGGTATTGTAGCATGCATCATCTGAAAAGTGGTTTCCTTAAATGACATCCACCTATGACCTACAACAACTGCAGTCCAGAGATAAAAATGAACTATCATATTGCTGGCTTCATAATCACATCCATTTTTCAGAGTTGAGCTAACGGTTTTCTCCTGAGGAGAAGTTTCTTCTTGCTTATCTGAATGTTTATTGAAATGTCTGCTGGTCAAAACCATAGATGTTGAATATGCTTCTGACCAATATAAGCAAAAACCAGAAGCAACAAAAGGTCTGTATTACTCATATTGGAAATTCCTATCAAGGACGCAATCTAGCACAGCAATGAGAGCAAATTAGTAGCAGCCTGATGCCTGGAGGCAGAAAAATACTTGGCTGAAGAAGAGTCCAAGAGCTTGACTAAACTGACTGAAAGCAACCAAAATAGTCTTGGGAGCCTCTGTGAGTTTGGGCAAGACTCCATTGCAAGCTTCCTGCTCTCATTTTCATTATGGTGCAAAATCTAGGCTGCTCTCAGACTTGCCATCCTGTGTAAACAAATGACACTGATAACCAGAAGTGCCTTCTACGACATCTGCCCACACTGGTAGTAAACAGCTGCCACAAGCCTATAAAATGTATCACTGTCTGTCTTTTTATCCTTGTGCTATGGGTTCCCTGACTACGGATTATCTCTTCCTCATGTGCATGGAGTCTGACAGAGTAAGACCTTGAGACACTTCCAGCACAAGCTCAAGGAGCGCCTACACCCTGAGACAGGGGCTACAGCACAGTCTTTTCCAGCCCACATGCTGGTTGATTTGCTTTACTATGTAACATAGCCTAGAGAAGCCATCTTTGGCCTGGAGCTTCAGACAATAATTGTTGGTGGGTTGCCCCAGTATTACAATAATTGATGATTAAAGCAGGCACAGGACACCGCTGAGGCCTGGCACACAATAAGGCTGCTCAGTTGCTCTCCTCCAAATTCACATCATTGAGCAATTTTGTTACACGCACCATGTTCCAGGATGCTAAAAGCCTCGCTGCTTCCTAATCAACTGAGGCAATTTACATAGTCTCTGGCTGTGTTTTACATCAAACCTCATTTGATTCACTGATATGTTGCAATACTATAAAGACAACCATCTTTCAAACATGCTTTCCACACACGTCATTCCCCTTCTTTACCAGTTTTAGATGAGAAGGGCAACACACAGTTGTGTATGCTAATTAAGAGAGTCCTTATATATTGCAGTCAGCATGCTTCTCTGCTTTGTTTCCAAAACAGTTCTCTTACCTAACGCCACAGTTGATACAGTAAAAGATTGATAATGACAATTATATCAGTGAGCAGAGGTCTGAGATGGAAACTATAATATTCTGTCTTGTCTTAGGCAAACAGCTCTACATCCATCGAGCAGAGATGCAGGAATCTGAACACTAACTTAACCTAGCACTAGTTTATCATTTTACATATGCAGAAAAGAGAGAAGAAACTTGTGACACTACGGTGCATAAGCTTGTATTGCTATTTTATACATCACCAGCTCAGAATAGATCTCTGGTAACAAAGGCCTCAGGTGAGAGATCTCTTTCAGTCTGAAATACTACCTAATTGGAAGCGAAGTGCCTCACTACACCTTCCAAGCAAATTCATTTGTATCATCAAATGCTTATCCATAGACAGATGGCTGGAACTGCACAGTGGGGTTCGTTCTTGCAATCTGCTGCTACTAAAAGCCTTTTAAGCCAGATCTAAAACCTCTTCAAGTCAATGGAAGTTTTTTTCAATTAACTTCAATAGAAGTTGGGTAGGATCCAGAGCATTAAGTGGCCCTAGAGATGTCTTCTGGGTGTCTACTGACACTCTCCAGGGAGGAATTTCCAGCTCCTTTGGGTTTTTTTTTTTTTTAGACAGTTCTGAAACAAGAGAGGTTTAGTTTAAATTTCCAGAACTTCACACCACAGGAAAATCCTGGCCCTGTTAGAGGAAATTTTGCCATTGATAGGAATTTACACTTATGATTACCATTTGCTCTACTCTAGGAGTTTTACCAGCTCAGAAAACTACTCTGATTGGTGAACTGGTTCTTGCAGTACCAAACAAGAAAGGTCAAAAATAAGCACCTAACCACTGCTCTTGAGATGCCCTCTACAACTCTGTAGTATCTGGAAGCTTTCCACCACGCCATTTCATGGGAGCTTATAAGAGCCTTACCTATGAGAACTATTAACATAAGCCTTTCCCTTCCTCCCACACTTGAACTACTTTAAAACATTCTCCGGTTAAGCTAAAGTCTCTGTAAGTTTTGCATTAACCTGGTCGACTTCTCAGATGTAAAGTGTAGCTATTCCTCAGCTCAGTTTTACCTCTGCACAGAACAGAAAGACCTACTAAGTACTGCTAAGAGCTATGACATGGCCCAATAACAGTAATGCAGCTTTGATAAATTTATATGCAAGGCCATGACAAGCAGGCTTGGTAGCTTTTTGAAAGAAAAACAAAATTAAGCATGACTTTTACTGAAAGAAAGCAGCTCAGATATTCAGGACTCAGTCTTTTTGAATAGCTGGTAAGGATGTCTACTGGGGACACAGCAAGTAAAAATTTCTGACATGTACCTCAGCTAATTATGTAAAAAAAAAAAAAAGAAAAAAAAAGAGAGATAAAAGCTTAGTCAATAGTGGAAGAGAGCAAAAATGATTCCTCAAGGTGGCAGTCCACAAAAAAAGAACTAAAGCCCAATCTGAAGCCCTATTAAGTGCGACGTGCTGTCTCCCACTAAGTCCTGCTGGGGGCTGAGGGGATTGTATCCATTGAAAAGATATCTTCAGGGATGCCGGACACTGTGGTGAAGGCAGGGTGCACAGGGCATGTTAAGGATGCAGTCAAGGGAAGGCGGTTGTTCAGGGAATCTCTATCCCACTACCTCCTTTGTGTCCTCAACTGCTGTGCCTCCTGAAGTCTTAAGGCTAAAGAGGTGCAACTGATGACTCTTCCATATACAGCTAAAAGAAGCTTATATATACTGACAGAGAGGTATATATATCAGTTCAGTGTTCTGTTTATTTACCTAGCATATCTGCTTTTGGTTTAAACTCAAAAATTCAAGACTCTATCTTTGCATTTGAAAAATGAAGTTCTATCATTTTTTTCAAATCTCAAATTTTGCTTTTTTATACATAGAATATTCAGAATAGTGAAAACAAGATGTCTGGATTTTGGAAGAGATAAAATACTTCAAAAATTCTCTTTCAAAAAATAAAAAAACTGAGGGTTTTGTTGTTGTTGCTATTGAACCTGAATGCATATACTGGCTATTTTTCATTTGTAAACTTCTGGAAAGCCTGCACAATCACCCGGCTCTGGCTGGAAGACCTAAATTGACACACTGCTGCATTGGCTTTCCAATGGAATCGTACAGGCCCACAAATGCAAGGGTATGCACACTTCTTCCTCCAGTCCACCTTTGTTCTGTACCTTCCACATGGAGAAGTTCTGCCTGGGAGAGAGCCCTATGAGACTCTGTGGCTGCAGACGTTGTATCAAGACACCCATAGACCTCCATCAATTTGAGGTTCTCCATCAGTTCAAGTCCTTACTCCTTATTCCAGGATTCCTAAAACATTAGCAGAAGAGTACTGAAGAAATCAATATTCTGTTCATTGACATTATCAATGATATCATAGTCCTGGCATGCAAGTATCTCCATGATATAACATGCTCCGCAGAACTTAAATCTTGACATTCCTGGAAGTATGACGATAGACAAAAAGATCCGACGTCATTAAGAGTCAAATTACTAAAAGGAGATTCTTCTGAGAGGTAATCTGATCTTTCACTACCTTTTCAAATCAATCTCACCCAATCTTCCAAACTATGTCCAGACCTGTTGAATATATTTCTGTGCTGTAAACACCAGTACAAAGTCAGCGTAAAAATCTTGCCATCAGCTAACTAGCTTGAAGTGTTTCCTATATTTTGCATTGACTGGAATGATAAATAATTTATTTTCAGAGTACCAAATCTCAGAAATAAATTTCTAAAACAAAACTCATGCAAAACACAATTATTATTAAACTCATTTTAACAATTCGATAAATGCAGCACAATTACTTCTGTTAGCTATTCTCCTAGCCAAGGTCTACTACATCATTGAATATTACTGAGTTGGGTCTGCATTTTACTTGAAATTCTGTGCCTGGCATTTTAGTCTATGGCCATAAATGCTGGAAATGTCAGTTATATAAGCATCCATCTTTTTCACTACTGTCTCCCATCAAACATTAATGGTAGAAGCTCTAATCCATTCTATACAGTCCCAGATAAATACATTTGCTAGGAAAGGAACTGTAACAGAGCGCACTGACAACTCACAGTAAGTAATTACTCTTAGAAATATCTCAGTAAACTCAATTTGCTCCCAGAGGTCTTTTAAATTATATCTCGTTAGAGTGTAATGCTTTTTCAAATGACAAGGTCACACAAAAACCCCAAACTCTATTTTATCTTTATCAGAGCTTTACCTCCCCCACCATAAAACTGTTATAACACATAATTCCAACCAGAAAGAGATATTGTGGTTTACTGTTGGAGCCCAGGAAAGCTATAAAGCAAGCAGAATTGTTGTTTACAGTCACAATAAATTTAGAATATCATATAGCATTCTAGGTGAGGCAAACATGTCTACTAATGTCAGCTGAGTGGAAAGAAGTACTTTTTTTTTAAGCTTTGCTGGTAAAAGTAATTTTCTTTTGAATATATACTAAGTATACTTACAAATCAGAAAAGATGAATCTCAACCTATATTAATATGGCAGAACACACACTTTATCTCATCACTCTGCTTGAAAAGCCCTGGTGACTTTACAGCAAGAGGTTATTGAAAAGCAACATAGATTATGTAGTTGACCAACACTTCTAATTTTATTACAAGTCTTGATACTTGGTATTCTTTCTTATAATCCCAGCTTCTGAAGCCACGCAGTTAGAAAGTATATGAAAAATATTCTTGCCATTGTTTTTCTGAAGAGCACGAAAATATGTTGTAGTGTACCCTGATCTCAAAGCCAAGAGCTAGATAAATTGTTTTAAAAGAGTAAGACTCCTTGAATTTATATGCCAATCTCTTGCTATTCGAGAATGGGGTAGGAAAGGACTCCTCAGTCTTTAAGTCTTCACCAAATGTATCAAAACAGTTGTCATGCAATCACATGGGACAAGGAGAAAGACAACTACAGCGCAAAAGAAGCAACATAATCACATTTTAGCAGCAGTCATTTTGGGTAATAAAGCTGCATCTTGTATTAATAAATAGAGATTTCAGTTTAACCAAAGAGAAGGATGTAGAAGCAGCCAAGCAGACCCTTCATTAAGGATATCCTTAATTTTGTTTCCATTTGAAAAGCTATGCCTTTAAGTGAATATATGCTTTTATTCTTAAATTCAAGTTAACTGGCACATTAAAAGAATGCATGAAATCAAAACCCTGCAGCACTAGTATATCTTAGCAAGTAACGACCTCCAAATAAATTCTCCAAGGAATTCAAAGGATAACAAGGTCCTATCACAGAAAATGCACAGCCCAGTTTGAGAGCTTTTATACACGGGGTGGGATACATCTTCTGCAAGCAGCGGTAAGCCCAAGTTTTTCCAGAAATGTACCTAAATGAACTCACCTACTGAAAACAGAGGTCAGAAAAGCAGGAATAACTTTGGAAGAACAGATGTCTTCATAGTGAGGGCTTTTTTTAAAAATAATTTCCTTTCACAAGGATATTGTACAGGAATGATTTAGGAGACACTTGCAGAAAATCAAATGGGCATAGCACAAGGACTGTCATAACACTCAAGAAAGTTTCTGAGCAGCACTTCCACTTCTATACACTTCACTATCTTACATTTGATTTATTTCCATTGTTTTCTTTGAGAAGCACAGGGATTTGCAAAAGGACAACACCAACAGACAATCATCTTCCAATTATCTTCCCCAGAAAGTTTAACTTCTCTGAGCCCCGACAATGAAAATAAGAGATTCTTTTTCTTCTGGCAAGTGATTTTCTCATGTTATTATATTTCCTTGCATAGCTTAATCAACACAATCTATAAAAGGCAAATGCCTAAATTAATCCTTATAAATACAGACCATAAAGCTAGAGTTTTAGCTTGGGACTGAAATGGAATGGTTGCAAAACCTCATTCAAACATGTGGAAAAAAACCCAAACAAACAATAAATTAAATGATTTTCTGTCCCTCCATCTCACACACTGTGGATCACTTGGTACACCAGTAAATGTCATCCAAGAGAATAAAACTGGATAGAACAGAAAATTTTAAATTGCCAGCACAGAATGTTTAGATTGCAGGTCATTTCCTGTATCCTTATACTTCTTAGACTATAATTTTCATGATCAACAAGCACTGTTCCTTTCTCTTCCCTTTTCAGTTCTTCTATGCAGAACAGAATTAACAGAGTTAACACCTCTGCAGACTGATTTTTGAAATATCTGACTAAGCCACCCTGCTCAGATCTTCTCAGTTATTGAACTCTGTGTTGAGAACTCCTCAGCAGTGGTTGAGATCGTTCAATAAAACCTCAAATAGGTCAAATCTGCCACTGATCTGCATCAGGTAACTTAATGAATTTAGGTTTATATCCCTGAAGATCTGGACCATCTGACTCCATGAAGAGAGCTGTGTAATTTTACTCCATGTGTAAATTTGACTTATAGCAACAAAGGTGCCCTGATTCATATCAGCTAGATATTTGATCTCATGACTGCAAAAGAGCTAGGCTAATTTATGTCTAGAGAAAATTGGAACAAATGTCTATATCTGTAAAACCATAGTCTGAGCTCCCTCTTACTACAGTATCAAACATCTCAAAAACAACTCATAGTCTGATTTCTCTTTCCTTTTTTTGGTCCAGTTCTTTAGCAAATATCCACAAAACCCTGATATATTTTAAGAAAACTAGAACTGGCTGATAAAAAGTCAAATAAACATAATTGGAGCTTAGCTTTATCTCTTTCTGCAGAAATATGCCTTGTGTTTGAATTTATTCTAGTTTTTTTTGCTTAGCTTTGACTTTTAATGCAGTTTCATTTTGTCTTGCCCCAAACAAAACCAGAATGTTTCAAAGCCCAAATGAACACAAGTTCTGCACAACAACTTTGCTTGAGAAAGCATCAAATACACACTTTTCAGCAGGAAAGCACTAGGATGGAAAATCTTCAGACAGCCCTACCAAATATCTGCATCCATTCATTCTGACATTTTTACCTTGCTGGTAACACTTCACTCCACAGTGAAGATTTCCTGAAACTAAGTAGCACCTTCACCATCAGCACCTGCCAGACAGTGATGTCTGAGCAATGCCATCCTGGGAGGACAGAAAAGTGACCCATGAGGTAGGATTTCCTCTTTATTTCCTCTTTGCTTTCTAAAAATGATAGGGAAAGGCTACTAATTCACAGCGGCCTTAATTTATCCAAGAAAGAGCATTTCCAATGCTTCTAAGACTGTTCAGTCTATCAGGCACATCATTCCTACCTCTACAGGCTGTAAATGGAACTCCAAATAATGAAAAATGAGAGATGTGTTTCCATTTGCTTTTTCTTTAAACTGAGTGGCAGAAGATTATCAAGAGGTCTTGTAGGATGTTCTCTGAGAACATCCAACAGTGTTCTCTATCTCCTTAAATCTTAAAGATCTCTAGATCTTTTTAAGTCTTTATGATTTTAAATCAAGACTGAATGCATACCTCAAGAACTTCAAGTCAGTTCAGCCATAGGTTATTAGGTTTGGTGGGTAAAATTTAATGCATGCAGGTCATTTTAGAAGATCCTTACAGTCCCTTCTGCCTTAACAATCTACAAATCTATGCAATGAGCAACAGACTGTAATCAACCTTTGGCTACCCTTCCTCATTGCCCTGGTTGTATTTTTTTATTGCAATCCTACAGACACATAAAAATTAAAAACATAATGGCAAGCCTGAAATCAAAACAATTAGCTGGAGAGCAAATTAAACAAATCAAATGACCAAAGTAGCTTCTTCTTCTTTTTTTCCTTTTTCATCACCCCTTTTCTTTTTAATGTATAGATCCCACTTGCAGCTTTTCAGAACCACCAGAAAACTGAAACAATCTGTTATACACACAGCCCTGCCACGAAAATCCAGACTGTTGTCACTCCTATTTCCCACTTGCAGCATCACTAAATTCTCAGACATACCTGCACAAATAAATCTTTTAACAGAGCATTTTGTTCTCCTTTTACCATTCTCACCATGAAAATATCCTCTAGGCTTTCACCAAGCTGAAGGATGATCAGAAGTTTTGTGGTGTGCTGATAACAACCAAACATAGTTTGAGTTTCTCAAGCTGTAGTTAGGTCTGTGGCTTGTATTTCACAAGTGCAAGGAGAAAGATCACAGGCAGTTGTTACCCTTTTTCACCTCTCTGCATCAATCAGACAAAGTGCTGTCTTCATGACCATGTGGTGAAGGAAATGTGCCACAGCCTGCAGCAAGGTTAGCTATTGAAAAATCAAACTGGTATGGGAAAAAGCAGTGATAGGATTATTTTTCCCCTGATTTCCCGCTAGCCAGCAGTTTGGAGTCAAAACTGCAAATCACTTAGACTCATTTACAAAATTCAGAGAAAATCCATTAATTCCTACAAAGCTTAATCCAGATTACACCATCACTGCTGAAACTGGATGCTGGCCCATAAGCAGCTACAAATTAAGTTGAACTTGTGACACTTTGTGCTTCTATAGCTAAGAATGGGCTATCATATTAATGACCAATATCACCCACAAAAGACCATCAACTTTTAACACAATGATAAAGCCAGGCTTTAGCCTTTTAAATAACCTACATCTTGACTAGCTATCCAGTCTACTTTCTCCTTACCAGTTATATTGAGGGGCCATAAACAAAGGGGAAGGAGAATAGTGAGTAAATTAAAGTGCAGGCAACAGAAAAGGTCAAAGTAGTATGCTTTATTATTATCTGTCACTGAGTATATGGCATGTTAAAATTAATACACTGGTCTTGCAAGAAAATAGAGACTATCTCTAAAGTGTATGAGAGATTAATCAGCACGCATTGACTCTACTAAAAATGATTGGACTGGGTGTATCTCAAAAGGCCTGTGGACAACAAGAAACAAACTTATTTCCTCTCTACTGCCTTAGGGGATGGCAATTCAGAGAGAGACTAAATGACAGATGCTTGCATGTATTTCACAATACTGCAAATGCAAAGCTAGCAAGAGGAATCATAGAATCATAGAACGGTTAGGGTTGGAAGGGACCTTCAAAGGTCATCTAGTCCAACCCCCCTGCAAGCAGCAGGGACATCCCCCACTAGATCAGGTTGCTCAGAGCCCCATCCAACCTGGCCTTGAACGTTTCCAGGGATGGGGCATCCACCACCACTCTGGGCAACCTGTTCCAGTGTTCCACAACCCTCATTGTGAAAAATTTTTTCCTAATGTCCAATCTAAATCTACCTCCCTCTATTTTAAAACCATTACCCCTAGTCCTATCACAACAGGCCCTACTGAACAGTCTCTCCCCGT
>JAAGAY010009864.1:0-10961 GCA_011801015.1 Ardeotis arabs | reverse complement strand
GGGTAACCAGGACATCTTTGTATAACAACTAGCAAATTGAAAACAAACCTAGTACCTCCACTTTCTTCCCAATATTGCTTCATTTCAGATAGTTACAATATTAGTAGAATAAAAAAACCACATCAAATATTACTTCATCCTTGCCTGCCAGCAGCTTAAATTCTATTTAATTTCTTTTGTGTTAGCGGGTTGCATTTACAGAGAGCTTTTGGTTTTCTTATTTGTCTCAATTTGCTGACGTAGCCGAGTATGGTCCAAATGGAAAAATAAATCACAAAGAAAGCTTATTAGGAAATGTTTATATTGTTGAATTAGAAAGCAGTAGGCAGTGTTTGTTAGGCTGGATAAACTGTGTGTTGCTGTCTTTTGGGGACACTAAAAAGCGAATAAAATCTTTACCTTGGACACTTAAGTTTTTCTCCAAAGGTTAAGCTGATACAACAGTTACTTCTTTAATTATTTATGGATGAGACATGTGAAACGCCTGCCAAAGTTAGCAGAGAGAAAATAATGGCTAGTATTAAACATTTGACCTTGAAAGCAGCTCTGATTGAAAATAATTACCCCAAGTTTTAAAACCTTTATTTCCTGTGCTGGTGGCAATGTCCTTCTGTCCTGGAGCTGTAATAAATTGCACAATCATCTTAGCATCAGATTAACTTGACTCAAGTGTTTATTTCACATTAAGCTTCAGCATTACCGATGCTCTATGTAAAAGTGATATTAATTATCTTTAGGGTTCTTTTTTTTAAATCCCAATTTCTTTGGTGGTATAAATTTTCATTGAGTTTGCCCTCAATGTTCCACCGAGGCCAGATGTCATTTCAACATATCAAAATCTTGAAATTAACTCTGAATTTTCTGCTGACCTCTGTGATGTTTTGGTATTGAGCAGGTGCAAATGAATTCTCTTAGACTCCTTTGTTATGTCTATCTGTGTTGTCAATCTAGTTTACATTAACATCTGGAAAATGGATATGGGAAAATTATTGGTCTTACTAATTATAATTAGCTGTCAGTCTTCTCAATGAGAGGTATTTTGGCCATTAAGTGAATAATACTGGCTCATGAATATTCCTTCATATAATAGATATTTAAAAATGAATTGTAAAATTTTTGCTTTCAAGCATAACAATCTCCTCATACCCATCATGCTCCGATTTATGAGGTTTGTGTTTTGCCAAACGTTTTGCCTCAAGGATACCAGGTGTAGCTTTGTAAGGTCCTTTGATTAATATCTGTCTTGTAACATCACCGGTTGCTTTGGGCAAACTGTTCTATAAAAGGAAACCTTGCTGACGTCGAAAAGAAAATTGCAACTCTGGTGTGCCATGAGATTTTAATTACAATAAACAACAATTAAACAGATTATTATAGCAGTGCAATTATTACTCTAAACTTGACATTGTGTCAGCATCTTATTTTCATTGGTTTTGTAATCAATCTGTAGAACTTGCCTTGAGCTAGAATAGAAACTATTTTTAAAGTCAACAACACCAAATTTAAGGGTAATTTATTTTTGTAATTACTTTTAATTAATTGGAAGATTTTCACAGCCTTCTTTCTGTTTCTTAATCTTTGGTCAAAAAACATCACAAAATGTTGTATAGCTATTTGGTTCATGACAAGCCAAATCCTATTGTCCTTTTGCAGTAAGCTTCTCTGACTGTGAATTAATTGTGCTCTACTGATCTGCTGTATTGTGTGTTCCAAATGTGACAATGCCTTGTAAGAAAACTAGTGCAAAAATATTTTTTAAAACTTCTGAGTATTTCATAGTATATACCTCTCCTGTCTTTGGGGGTCAGAGATAGCTAGTGGAGACTGAATCTCTCAGTTTGAAGAAACCACATCTCCTCCACAGCTCATATTTATCTTTAAATAGCAATGACAATAGCAAGAGGATTTTCTGGGGATTACAGCTGAAGGTATGGTTGCTAAATGTGATCAAGAAGTCAGGTTTTTTTGACCTTTCTTTCTTCTGCCTATCCACTTCTTGCTTTAAAAGGTAGAACTGGCAATATAATTGATGGAGAGGTTATAGCATTTCTAAATGAAAAATAGAACTTCAGTAGGATTTGAACTAAATGCCTTTGAATACAGACACATTTTCCACTCTCCTTCATGGCACTTTGTGGTAATTGAGCAAATTTTATAGGGCCCAAATTAGTCACAAGAGAACTCTCTGTATTACTCTCTGAAAGTGATGGAAGCACAATGAGAGTTTCAAGAAAAAAGAAAACTCAAGGAAATAATATATCTGGGGACCAGTTTAGCTTTGATATGCTTCAGCTTTTGAGCTTACCTGCATGATGACTGCAGTGAAACTAAATCTGCCTCCTAACCCCTACAGCCCAGCTAAGATGAGCCTTTGGCAAATGGAAAGGAAAAACAAGGAGTCTGCAAAGCTCCAACTGCAAGCTGCATCAGCTGCTGTAGGAGAAACTACCTAAGAGATGTGGAGAGCCTTCATTTTTCCACACCTTTCCTAGAAAATTGCTGTTTGAAGCATGCGAGAAGTTTGGAGACATTCCTTCCACCAACTGAGAGCAAATCAAGCCGAAGACTGCTCTTCTGTCACACCTAGCTTGTCAAAACTGAGTTTCTTTCACTTTATCATCTTCAGTGGATGGACTTGAAATAATTCAGAAGAACAATAAGAAAAATCACCTCAAAAAAGAAAAAAAAAAAAAGCCCTCAATACATTGAGAGTGTCAGCTGCCTAATAACTGAGATAAAGAAGAGCAAAAGGGTTTTCCAGTGCTTTGGCAATGTTTTAAAGTTAATCTGAAAGAAGCCTATTAAAATTGGTATTTGTATACATCATGAAACAGCAGCCGTTGTAATTGCAGGCAAGAAACAAATGTACAGACATCTATCCATATTTCTAATGAACATATAACATTGTGTGAAACGTCCACCTCCAGGACTTTATTTAGCACCATGGTGCTTTGCTTGCTTTTCTGGTATCCTGATATTGCACCACTGGATGAAATGCTCTACTACTTGGGATGTGCACATATAGGTGATTGTCAAAAGAGAAAAAGCTCCTCATCTTAGAGCAACAGTAGTTCTCTCAGGCACACTGGCATTATTTACATCATATAGCTAATCCAGTATCCATTCTTGTCTTGTAGCCTTGCATGGCTCCATGTCTGGGGTCAGTGGGCAACTGGGGTTTGGTTACTGTGAGCTCCTGTAAGCCTTTCCCTTAAAATACAAAGATTTGGTATGTGTGTGCGCAGAAAGGATGCTACTAACCTCAGATCTTTAAGCTCTCTCCCATGAGGTACACATGCATTAGTAGTGGAAGGTGTGTATGAACAATATATCTTAAAAAGCTCCCATTAGTGCATGATAAGTAATTTTTTGTTAGGTAATTATGTAGTTAGATTGGGTATTAAACAGTTATAAACATGTGAGGCCTGGCATATTTCCATCTATGCATATAGTTATAGACACATAAGGATCTAGAACTTTATGTGTATCATGAATTTATTTAAGGTGTAATAGATGTAAAACGTAGTATTTTTTTCTTTATATGAACTTCATGGAACCTAGTTAAAACCATGGTCAGCAATCTGTCTCTGTTTTACTGTTACTGGGTTACTGTTACTGTTACTGGGTTTTGAATATTTTAATGTAAGTAGAGGGTCATCATAATGAAGGTTTGGTATGATAAAATAATTCTCCAAAATTTGCCTTTTCCATTTCAAAAGTTGTGTCTAAATTGGAATAATTAAACCCAGAAATTGTAAATCTATTTTAAGTTTTATTAGATTACTGGATAACTAAGGGGCTATTATTATTCTGTTTATTGCTGTAGGAATATATCTGGTTGAAATTTTTACTTGGAAGTGGTTAATTTATTAAGTGCTTTCTGGCTACATTATGGATTTAAAAAATATATATTTGAACACTACTCTGCAGTTCTGTTCTGCACACATGGTTTGTCTGCATGTACTGTCATCATTCTTTCGTATCTGCTATTTTTCACTCATGAGGGAGAAAGTGATGTTTTAATTTCCACATCATTTCATTGTAGAACTATTAAAGTTAGTGAAGGAATCTTAGCAACCCATTTAATTTAATCAAAAACCAGAAAAAACAATTACAGTTCTGTAGTAAGTCATCATTTTGTCTTCTGAGATGTTATTTAATATAAGGAAATCAGTTTTCTATTTTTCTGTGTGTTAACCAGCACTACCATGCTGACCTTTGGGATCCAATTTCAGAATTTTTACATTAATGTTAGAAGGAGACATTGCAACTACAAATCCTTCCAAAGCATAGATGCCTTTTTTTTTTCTTTCTTACCCAGTGCATCATACTTTTTCTGCTCGTGAAATACTTCTGAATTACGTTATCTATTTTGTTTTCCTTATGGCAGGAAAAGGAATTATTACAGTGATTTGACTCTCTGTTGTCCCTGTCCATTGTTCTGAGAGACTTCATTCTGATTGCTTTTACTGTTGGAGCTTGTCTGTAATTTAATTTTCTAGACTTCATTCCTGACACTTGGGGACATACCTACTTAATGACGATGTTACCTCTGTTCAATGTTGCTGTTATGTGTGGAAGTTTTATGCCGGTGTGGTGGATGCATAGTGACTGACTTTTTATTGTTAATTTTTAGTTAAAAGCATTTTAACTTCAGAAAGAAAGGAGAGCTTGAAAGAAGAAAAAAAAAATGGTTTTGCTCATGTCAAAAAGAAAGAAACAAGTGTACTCAGTGTTTCAGAAGCAATTTGACATATGCAGTCATTGCATTCTAAGGTCCTTGAGTTTTTTGCAATAGGTATTGAAAATATGACAGCGAATAGTGTTATTTCTAGAAAACACAGTATCAATCTTTTGCAAGTATTAGTGCCTAATTGCATTCAGGAACAATAGGATTGATTTGTTATTGTTTGGTTCCCAATTGCCGGTGCTGACATCTCTGAAAAAAAACAAAACAAGCAAACTACTCAACATTAATCATGTAATGTTATCAGATTTACATATAAGCTATATTCTCTCTTTCCTTCATTTATTTTCTGTAATGATCATTACTTCACGTTTCACTGTGTCTTGGTTGACTCCCTGCTACCTCTCCAAGAGCTGATCCAAGCAGCTGGGCTGGGCTGGCTCACAGGACAGGGATGATTAACTGCAAAGGCCATTCAACTCAGTGGCCAAAACCATCTATGCTACCTCTAATCCAGCTTCCTCTGAAAGACATGCAGCAATAATCAACCCCTCAGCTTGTGTCCCTTCCATGATTTCACCCATATTTTGTCCTAGAGGGAAAGGGCAAAGCATTTTGCTCTCTAGAAGGTCTCTTGAAGGGCTTCCAGTTTATATAATGCACATTGCACCCATCGAGCTTGCTGTGCAAAGCAGGGTCACAAGTGGAGGCAGGACAGGCTTTGCTTCATGTAGAAAAGTAGTAGTTGTTTTCTTAGTAATGCAGTGTGTTAAAAAAAAATTAAAAATCAATTCAAGTAGCCTTTAAGTTGTGTGTTGATTGAGTCCCATATCTTTGTACACTGCATGTTTTGGATTATTTTCTGAGAAGACTTTTACATATGGCATTGTCTGTCCGATGATAAGGTTGAACTAGTAACAAAACATGCCAGCATAGTCTTTGAGGATTTATATGCATTTTAACTTTAAAACTTTTTTAGCACGTAGAAGATGATGACAGAAAACTCTGAAAGAAAGTCTAGAATTAGTTTTATAAATTGTCATGTATGTAGGTTAAGATGAAATCATACTGGAACAGGAACAGCAAGAATAATTAATAAAAGGTTTTTCCAGTCCTCCCAAGAAAAATAACCTTCCTAAATAAATAAATGACTATAGCTTTCAACTGGATTTCATTCTCAATTGTTCAGGTTAATCAAGCTTGTGAACCCTAATCAGTTAGTGGTGGTCTAGCAGAAGTTAACTGCAATTACTCTGGGCTTCTAGACAAAGCATACACACAGAAGAAAAGAAAAAAAATGTATGTTGATATATGGGGAAGTTTGATTGGCATCTTTACTACTAGTGTTTAATGTTCACTAGTTTTCCAGTGTATATCTTATGCAAACAGTGTGATGTTATATTAAGGTGGTGTTTGGTTGTCCCTGCATTCATTACAACCATTTATGAAAAACAAAAGGACACATTTTCATGTCATGTAATCATTGCTTAAGATACACAGCAAACTGAAAATTAATTGATGTCCAAATTATATGAGTTCTTTTACAGTTTGCTTAAATGCACAAGCTTTCAGAGAACTTAAATTCCTGAAATAAGAAGGGAACTGCAAGCTAAAGCTCAGAAGATAAAAAATTCAGATCCTTGTATATTGACATTACAATCTAAAGTGAGGGCATTGAAACACAACCAATTCTGTAAGTAGTAGCAAGCCTTAGTACACATGATACCCTCTTATAAGCAAACTTTCTAAATGCAGTAACAACAAATCCACTGCTAAATCTGTTAATCATGTGTTAATGTACTGAATTTCCTTCAGCTTTTTAAAATCACCATTATGCTAAACAAAAAGTTATAGAAAATTAATCTAAATGGATATTAACATTTTCAATTTGTTGCTTCAGGGTCACCATATAAACATATAAATTTTTCTCTGCCATCCCCTTATGACATTGCATCTCACTAAAATAAACATTTATGGAACAGATTGATATGACTTCTGACCTTTAGACTCAGAGCTGTATCTGAATCCTGGTTGCATCAGGCGAGGTAATTAATGAGTATACCACTGCCTTGCTGTAAGATCTCTTCCTATAATGATAATTATAATGCCACTGTTATGCCGTTATGGTTGAGTTGCTGTCACCAATCCCATTATTGAAACAGGGATTTTAAGGGGTTGATAATTAAACTATAAAAACAATATTTATGTCATAGTAGTTTAATCAAAGGTGAACACATGAAAGTGAAGACTAAATGTTTCTACTGAGCACTGTTGGGGTAGGACCCAGTCTGTCTAATTTAGCAATCTTTTTCCTTGGGCTCCTCACGATGCCCTTCATGAAGCATCGTGAGGAGCCCAAGGAATAGGGACTCTACAGGCTTTTGGAGGGTCATTCTGTCTCCATTCAGTTTCCTGTGCAGAATAACCCTGTGGAGACCTTCCATGACACCTACCCTTTCCCTCTGACTGCAGGGGTAATGTACAAAGCACTCTCAGGGGCATAGCTACCTATGGCAGCTCAGAACGTTTTGATTACTTAGAGCTTACGTATTGACTACTTAGAGCATTTTGATCTGGAAAAATTGTTTGTTATTTAGGCTTTGTCAGTGGACCTTCTCATGTTTTTGGGAGGTGAGATTTATCTTCTGCAGTTTCAGCCGTCTGAAAGTTAGTCATTAAACCCAAGCCAGTCACTTAAACTCCTTCTATAGTCAGTGGAAAACTATTGGTTTTGCTCATCTTAGATACCTGTTTTCAGATAGGAATTAATGTTCTCCAGAGGTATCTTTTTCCCTCCAGTAATAAAAAGGAAAATAATAGTAATAATTAAAAAGAAGTGTACACTACTATCCTAAGTTTAGACATCTAACCTACAGACCCATAAATGAGAGGAAATTATAATCTCTTGTGCTATGAAGACACTTATAAGACTCGGAGCCATAAGTTTGGATGTTTTAGTTTTCACTGCCAAAGAACATTACAACACTTTCATACATACGCGTAGAAGTTAAATGAAAAATTCTTAAGGTAGACAAGAATCAGGATGATGCCAGCCCATGGGCATGCATGCCTATGTCTATGCAAAAGGATAGAGGTTTATTTTAAGTAAGTGAGATATGCATGTATACATGCAGCAGCAGAGACACGTGACTACGTGAGCATATATGGGGAAGCTTGAATAAATGTTTTGATACTTTGGACTGCATTTCCTTCCTCGGGATGATAAAGTTATAACCCCACTTTCATATGAACCAGCACTCTGATGTTTCATAGCGTGTGAAGATAATTATCAAACTATTCAAGTCACATCTGAATTTGTGATAGTTCAAAATATATTGCTAGTCCTCTTCATTAATATTTATTATTACATTATTCTTTATTAATTATGTATTTTGCTCCTTATTTATTGATTTCTTGTTACTGGTGGTTGTTGGTTATTATTATTTGATTATTTGATTTCAATCGTTAAAGGAAATCTATTAGATGTAGTGGCTGCATGGTCCTAAGCACGTGGTGCAAATGGTAAACAGCACATGCAAAAGGCACCAGCCACAGGCTTCGCGTTCTTTCTTTTATTCCTCTCTCAGATGATTTAGGTAACTGGTTTAATGGTAGAGGAGATATTTCAACTTATTCTCCTCCTCATTAAATGGAATGCCACTGCCTAGTAGTTTTGAAATACTTCTGGCAAAAAATGGTTGTATTTCTTGTGATGTCTTCCTTCATGCAAAACTTAGGTTTGCAAATTTTTTGAACAGCAGGGATGTTAAAAGCATTCTCCTTTGTGAATACTAACCCTATGGAAATTCACTGCTAGTTGAAAGTCTTTGCTCCACTGAGTGTCTGCATTCTGCCTAAATGTAACAAAGTTTATGGAAAGTCTCTGCTCAAACTAAGCAGTAATTTGGTTTTTGATCTAGTAAACTCTGTAGAGTGGATAAAGTAATATATTAATGGTCAGTTGTGTTGGATCCTCTTAAAATAATAATTGTTATTAGTGACATACATCTTGAATCACTGTTGTCTTACATATCGAGGAATCACTGGGAAGTATTTATTACCAAATGTAAATGTAGTTACTCAAATAAAAGCATGAAATTCAGCAAATCCACTCAAAGAAAGAGCTGTAAAAACACAATTATAATTGTGTTTAAATAGCACTAGCTTTTAACCAAATTGCCAAGACTAAGGTGGGCGTAAACTGCCTTTTTTTTTAATTTGTTCTGATTATTTCTTAATATAGCAAAGTGTAAATCAATTTGTAAGAATATATTAAGACTCGCTGTATTCTTTGTTTTTTGCAGGAAGACTTCTAAGGAGATGTCATTTTTTAGAACAGTTTTAATGTAACAAAGAGAATCTCTGTTTTACAGCTGAAGCTAAATTAATGGATTAGTCAGAATGAAAAATAATATTCTGGACAGATTATTTGAAGTTATTAATGAAATTTTGAAGTATTTAGCAAGCATACTGAATGTATGCATTCATTTATCCTTGATTGCTAGTTCATGGTGACAATTCTTTATGAAAGCAGTTTTTGTAAAGTTATTATATTGTATACACTAATGGTGCAATGAATTTTTTCAGTGCCATAACGAAATTGCTTTAGCTATTAAAACATTCCTCCAGCACACAGAATAATTCTTCACTTTCTTCTGGTGTCTTTTGTTTTATAGATATGGAAGGTTTTTTTCATCTTCCTAATATTTCCCTTACATCTCAGGAGAAAACACTATAAAGTTCTCTGCACGTAACAATAGGTATTCCTCATTTTTTTTTCAGGCAAAATTTCATAATCAAAACATTTATTTCAAAACTAGTTTCTGAGCCTGGACTTATGTCCCTTTCTTTAGGCACTTAACCTTGGTCTTTCTTTAGGATGTTAGTTGTCCTAGTTTCCACTATGGTGAAGAGAGAGAAATAAAAAGCTCCAAAGGGCGATTTAGATCATAACTGGGCCAAATCATCCCTTGAGATGAATATCTTTGTACTACCCACAGCTCTTGACTTATAATGTGTTTACCACTGATAATTTCATGAATATTTTGCTGCTGGACCACAGAAATTTTGATGGTACCTAGGAAGTAAATTACCTTCTTGTTTCCAGATGGAAAATTGCATTTAAAGACAATTAAATATGTTGTATAGGTAGTCTTCTACCTAATCTAATCTTAGAGAGTCTCTTGAGCTAATAAAGAAAATGAACAAGTTTAAAGACACAACTTTTCTGGTGATGCACAGTTCATACCTGAGGAATGGCTGGAAATCTCTGCTCCTTATAATCCTCTATAATCAAAGATTGACAAAGTTGACTGCTTTGGCAACATTCCTGATGAAATTTTAAACACATGAAATTGCTAAATATTAAGTTGGAGGTAAATGCTGCAGCCCATGGAGTACATTTGGGCATATCAGCGACACTGAAATACCCTCTTTTACCCTTTAAAAAGTCACATATATACAGAGGGAGCGAGTATTTAATAGGTTTAGCTCTTTTGTACACAGAATTCTCACAAATTTGATTAGCCCCAAGTGCAACCTATTTTATCCCCTCATTAGGTTTGTGATGTCACCTTGGTTTGCATGTATTTGGCTCAACTTTAGCCGTGTAACACTCAGATGTTTAAGTCTAAAATTGACATCTGAATTATTTTTGGTTGTCTATTTTTTAGATGAAACAATATTTACATTTAGTTGTTTTCTCTGTTATAGAAGTGCCCAGATTAGATTTGAATATCTAACTTTTAGGAGAATGAACTAGGTCAAATCAATCCCTTATATCTTGTATTTATAACACTGAAATCTGAAGAAAAGAAGCTGAAGTTTCAGAACTTGCAATTTCTGGGACAGGCTGAATTTAGCTTTGAATCTTAGAGTTTACTTCATACATGTGAATATGTATGAAATAAAAGGATTGAGGCTTTAAAAATGACCAAAAAAAAGGCAATAATAATTGCACAAGGTAGCTTTATTTCATGTTCTTATTTTAAAAGTAACAAATTTTTCCCTTCTTCTTATTTTAGGTTGTCTGCCACCAGGGGAAGAGATTTGAGAAATATTTTACAGAGCTAATAATATGTATTGTGCCAAAGTCCTTGCTAACTTTTCCCCTGGTGTGGCCTTTAATGTAGAATGATTTTCAATGCAGTAAACACAGTCAGCATTGTGGAAATAAATTGAAAGGAATTATGGGATAGTTTATTAAGGCTGACAACTCTTTTTATTCTTCAGATAAATGCTGTACACGCTGAAGGGCAGATTATATGTAATTTAT
>JAAGAY010009859.1:0-14220 GCA_011801015.1 Ardeotis arabs | reverse complement strand
CTGAGCAACCTGATCTAGTGGGGGATGTCCCTGCTCCTTGCAGGGGGGTTGGACTAGATGACCTTTGAAGGTCCGTTCCAACTCTAACCATTCTATGATTCTATGATTCTATAAGATTATTTGGTCTCATGATTCATGTAGTAAGTTCTGGCCTTTTCCACATTTTCTTTCTAGTTAACTCTTCAGAACAAGGAGCAACTACAGTTTTGAGTTTCTGCAGTGTTCATCATACTAAAGAACTGTGATAGTTTGTCCTTGTGCACTACTAAGGCTGCCATGAGCAACAGTAACAACAAGAATCTTGCCAGTCATTAGTTATAAATCTGTCCATTTTCTCTCTAACCTTACTCACTTTAACTCGCCTAAGAAGTCAAAGTCTTTGCCCTGAACTCAGTTTCATTTTGCTTTGAGTATAGAAAGTGTTATTTTCTTGTTACGTCGATGGAGTACTGATACAGATGTATCCAGCAGTAACACTCCATTTTCAGAAAAGATCTGTATTCATGATTATATCTGCAACCGTACTATTGAATGGCTACCAGCAAATGGTTGCTATTCAATCTACACCTGAAATGGAAATCAGTACTGCTCTACTGAAAGCAACGATAAAAAACTTTGGTAGATAAAGAATTCTTATGAAACATATAAAACCCATAAAAACTGGATTTCAGCAGCTACTGAATATCTTACAGAAAACAGGAAAGGCCTTCAAAGGTAGTTATGCCTTATTTTTCTCAAAATGTCTATGACTGTTCTTAATGAAACTCTTATAAGCTACTAGTTATCTCTACTTACTCAGCCACTCTGCCTCTGCAGCATAATGAAAGTCTGGTATGAGGACAGTATATCCTATTAATGGAAGTATTAGGGACACAGATGGTTATCAAGGCTACAGATTGCCGACCACCAGGGCCCATTTTCTAGCAGATATCATACAGTATTTAGACTCAACAAATCTGGGACACAAATAGCTTTGTAGAAAGCATACTCCAGTATTCTGCAAAAGCCTTTACTGTTCAAATCCAGGCAGGTGAGTGATAGGTAAAAGAGAGGGAAAGGAGTGTCTATCCCATTCTTATGAATAACTGAATTTATTATTTTATTTTTTTTAATTAGTAAAATATTTTAAAGACCATTCAAGTGGTTTTGGCTTTACTGCATAAGGGTACAGTCTAGGAGGGTGAAAAAAAAAAAAAGTCATATTTCCAGTGATATAAAATGTGCTAATATCAATGCATTTTTATATATTATTGTACATGCTTACTAATATTCTCATAATTTTCTTAAGTCTCACTTTCATAGACATTACAAGCATTTTATACTACTGTAATTTCAATCTCTATATCTTATTTTTTTTCTTTATGCTTACCATGTATATGTATCTACCCTGATGCATTTTCATAATAGATATCTGGTGCTAATAATACTGTTATACACAACTTTTTTGTAATTTATCATTTAGGCTCAAATATCTTATTCAACTGTTTGTCAGTACAGAAAATCAGGACATTTTATACTATGGGAAAATAAAAAGAAAAAACAACAACTTCTCTGTGGGAAATATAATCTGTATGTGTAGTATTCTTAATAACTGAAAATTGAAATCTTAAATACTGTACAAACTAATGTTTCCGTAAAGTTCCATAATTTTGAAAAAAAGACTCAAAAATTAGGTTGAAAATGGAAGCTAGCAGGAGCACAGTAGCAGGATATCATGCCTCTAAATCTCATCATAATATGATATGAAAGGTCAAAGGCCCAGGAATGCTATTTTTCATTATTTTAATAAGCAAATTCAAAGAAAAAAAAACACCTTATGTTAACACTGCACAGTAAAAAGAAAAAAATCCAGAGTAGGGAAAAGAATCAATCTGAAAGCTTTCTGGCTTGACATCCCATGCAAAGGTAAGGATATAACAGAAGCTACATCCTAAATCTTTCATCTGACCTACAAACATGGTCTGAGAAAACCATGCATCCAGACTTCAATAGGACGATTTAGTATTACAGCGTAAGAAAGGCTATATTTTTTTTTTTCAAATCAGGAGCTTCAAGGTGTAATATTTTCCAGATAAAAATGAAGTTGGAAATGCAGCTTTTTAAGGTTGTAAACAATAAGTTTGTATAATAAAATGAAATTATCATTGTTCCTCCGGTATTCACTTTTTTATACTACATCTTAAAAAAAAATGTTACCTTGAGTCTCTTTATGTGCTTTTTTAATGCAAGCTCTTTTTACATGAACCAACAGACTACAAACTGCCATTTGCAGCACCTTGCACATGCAGTCCATTTCACCTGTATGCAAAAAGCTACTCCATGCAGCTCATTCCATACTATTACGTTGCCTAAATTACTCCACGAAAGATGTTTCTATATGAAAAGTTAGAAAAAGTGAGAATTTCATGAGTTAACTCTGGTGTTTTTCCAGAACAGACAAAACCACACACAACAAGGGAGAAAGAAATAACTGTTTGAATGAAATATGACTTCAGAAACACAAACTATTGTGAACTTGGAAGAGTAAGAAATGTGGTAGGGATCTAGCACTTTCATTAATCCCACATTTGAAAAGGGTTTTGTTTTTTGTTTTTTTTTTTTGATAGTGGTTTCTGATTTTCATCCAAATTCATCCGAACATTAGATCCAGTACTGATCCAAGGTTTCACAGGTGTACATACATGTTAATGTTTTTCCTTTAAAACTCTCTATTCCAAATAAAAGCCTGTCATACATTATTTCTTTACAGTGAAAAGTATACTATTTAAATTAATTGTCACAAAAGTTAATAAAACCATTAATAAAAAGAACTTCAGAATACAAATTATTTTATACATGAATGTGAACTTCTTATCCAAATTTCTTTCTTACGGGAAGCTTGTCACTGCATTGATTCCATTATTTTTTTATTATATCTATATATCCAAAGGACTACTGATCCAGTAAATTCAGATTCAAGGAAACAGGTTCATTAGCTTCAATAGCATTCTTAATTTCACTAAAAGGTTAAAGTATGTGAACCTTAAATTATAAGAATCTCAAGATAGGAATAATGTCTCTCTGTCTGAGCAGGGTTTTTTATTAATTCTATAATAGGATCTAAACTTATGCTCATGTTTCAGATACAGTAATCAACATCTGCAATTGAAGTAAAAGCTACTTCAAGTACAGAAACCTTTCCACAATCTTTGTTTGCACACTGGACACAATGTCATTTTAGAATTTCCTACACAAAGAACTGGCACCACTTAATTCATAATAAATTAGTTTAGCCATTCTAATAGATGGATGGCCTCCTACACTGGTTTAAACCTGACTCGAGTCCTCTGGCTTGTCCCGGAAACTGCACTCATGGGTACAATTAACAGCTTAGGACAAATACAACTGATAGGTTACTTTGTACAGTACTGTCCAGTTTCTCTCTTAAAGATTTTTTTTTCACTTGCAAAGTCATCCTCAACCAGGCAAGTAATTTTGTAGCAGAAGCATTAATTGTTGGGGAGAGTTTTGTGTTTTTGCCTTTCGTCTCCTAATTTATTCACTCTAATACCACATAATAATAGTAATACAGAAGGATTTAATATTTATCATATATTTATACATAAAACTATTTATATGTATGTATAAAATTAATGTAGAGGTAAATCTTAAAAACACCATACAATTGCCACAAAATAAAATCTCATGCCATGTAAAGTACCTACAGACCTTAAGGCAGCATGATACCCAGCATGTACGTTTTGTTTCTAAATATATAAAACAAAGGGCTCTGTAATGTGAAAAGAGGTTCAAAACTAGTCGAACCTGTAAAAATAAACAAAAATGCACTAGATCGGTAGTTGATCCTGCCAACAAATGCAGATGATGCAGTTTATATCACTGGTAAAAGAAGCCAGCAGCAACATAGCACTTTCTAGTGCATGATGGTGAAATCACAAAATAATTAAAGGCTGATTTGAATCAAAACTAACAAAGGTGAAGTACTTAAAATATTCCTACTGATTGAGACTTACACTTCTGAAGTCTGACAAATGCAAAACTGCAAAACCCAGTTCTTTTGCACAAAGAGTCTTAAGAATTGCTCTTCAGAAAATCTGGTACTAGAAGTCTAACAGTATTTTCCTAACAGTGAAGACCTACTCCTGTATTCTAAACTCAGATCTCCTTCTGTCCCAAAACTGTGAGGCTCGTATGCTTTGGCAGTTTATCTGCCTGCTGCCCACCACTTCAACAGAGAGCTGCCAACATTCAAACTGAAATTACTTACCAAGATGTCTGCATTTGAAAATCTGAACTTCAGACAGAGACTGTTCAAAAATACAGATTAAAACAGACCAACAGACACCTGTAGGAGTTTTTGAGGTCCTCTGAGATGAAAGGCATGGAATAACCTTGATATTATTAGCTAAAACATGGTACATCGCAGATCCAGTTTCATAAAGTCATACCACATTAAAATTGGGTTCCAGCCACTTTGTGGGAAGTATTATTAGTCTTACCAAGAAAGCTTAAACTCCAGCTGGGCACAAATTGCAGATGCTCTTCTGTGTTTTATGCTTAGCAAAATTAAAATTCTGCAATGCATGTAAAGTTGAAGCCTGTAGTTTAAAACATGCTTGCTGCTCTACGTAGAGGACATCCATGTTACTAAAGAGAGTTTGTTCTTAAAATATTTTAATTTGCGTTACTTATACTCCAGATAGTAAACTTTAAAAATACAGTTTTAAAAAAGGTGATTATTCTCAAGGTTGGGAAGACTGAATTATCCAACTACGTAGGACTGTTAAAGGAGATATTTAAAATCTAACCAGCAAAACAGTAATAAAGGAAAACATTAAAAATTATAACTGGGTAGAAAATAGGTGATTTTTTTTTCCATTTACTATTATTATTGTAATGGCAGTGTGAGTCAGTGCATCAAAACATCCTCTCATAACTGAAGAAAAAACAATTTATAGACTTTTTTTTTGAAAACTCAAATTCCCAATCACTTCTGTGCTTTATCTGAAACACTCAAAAAACATTATTGTTTTTATACCCCAAATAAGAATGTGTTTCTCCATTGTGATACATGGTCTAGGCTACTACATCTTCCCTTTGTTGAGGTGAAGAACTTCTAGCCTTCAGATTGATTTCATTCTATACTGCTCTGGCCCACTCTCTCCAGCCTCTTTGTCTTTTGCTCTTCCCTCTTCTAGCTCCTTCGAACCACTCTATATCAAGTACCTTTGTGTCAGTATCTCTCTTCCTGCCTTTCCTGTTCTCCATACTAGCACTGTCTTCCCTGAAACTCCACCTTTTAATTTGG
This sequence comes from Ardeotis arabs, assembly GCA_011801015.1. Classification (NCBI taxonomy): domain Eukaryota; kingdom Metazoa; phylum Chordata; class Aves; order Otidiformes; family Otididae; genus Ardeotis; species Ardeotis arabs. The sequence goes on along the minus strand of JAAGAY010009859.1, from coordinate 8,912 downwards.
AGAATGCTCTTCAGCAATACTGCTCCACAGCTCTTGGACTGCTTCCTTTCTGTTGGTCCTGTGGTCCATATCTTCCCCTCCATAAGTCATGGAATCAGCAAACATTAGTGGGGAGTGCCTACAGAGGAACACCACTGCCATAGCATAAAAGTACTGAACAAAGAGGACTATGATGTGCAGTAAAGGCACTGGGCATGAAGACTGGAAAGTCAGTGTGTAAAATATAGGGAAATACTGAATAACTTTGGAGTAAAATATGGAGTATAGGGGAGAAGACTGGATGCTTCTTAGTTAACACATAGTCCACCAAAGGTAGTGTCTAATTCTGTTTAACTCTCAGAGATTAAAAAAAATCTTTATTGATTGCTGTGGGAGGAAGAGGTTCAGGGAAGGAAGTGGGAATTAATTGGCTGGAAGGTGACTCAGGGAGGTTGGTAACTGCTAGCTTAATTTATTTTTTTATGTAAGATGAATTTACCATGGGAGGTCACAGAATGAAGAATAAACAGAAGGTACTTTTTGTATGCTTTATAAAATGTGGAAAGGAGAAGAAAATTCTCATCACCTTCAGGCTTAGCTGAGTTTTGTACTGCATCTCTTTATTTCATGTATTCGATTCCCTTCTTGTCATATGTGACACTCTCTCTTCAAATGAGTCTGTTTCACAGTAAATCACCCTGTTTTGCACTAAATTAAAATCATGTTTGCTTTCACAATACCACCTTTTTTCTTGCTGACTACAGCCTAGCTCTGATATCCTCTCTCTCCTCTCCTTTAAGGAGAGGTAATTCTTTCCTTCATCTCTTTTCATTTTCTTCCTACCTAATCCTTGGGGTCCCACCTTGACTAGTTGTGTATCCTTTTCCTTCACATTCAATTGGGGCTCAACCTTGCCCTCTCAAAACAGATGAGCAAGGGTAGAGGTCCTCTCTGTACACCCTCTTGGGAAGGATGCTAGAGGAAAGACTGAAACTCTCAAAGAAATGCTCTGAAACAAGTGGATGGAAATTTAACTTTCCCACTTCCACCACATTTGAGAGTACAAAGTTGTTTAGAGAGCTTTCCTGCTTATTCTACTTCCCACAATTAACAAAAGGAAGCGTCTACGTATCCTTATTTCCTTGTATAGCTGTACAAAGAAGGACTCAGTCTGTCATTGGACTGCAAGTGCTTTCACTCTAGGTCTGTATGAAACTTGCTTGAGAGGCATCTTGCATTCCTATGGTGTTGTAGAAATGATAGAACAGTAAGACTTAGGCAAAACTAGTTACACAAATTAAAAATAGTCATACCTAAAGTTCATTTATGATATCAAAATGCCAGCTTTAATGCCACAGATTTTTCTTCCTGCAGTATGACCTCAACCTTTAACAGCAACCCAACTCCGTTGCATCACCTTAAACAGGCAGCTTTCTAAGGTTCTGTCTTCAAAGAGGGTATTTTCTCTGAATCAGCCCTGTGCAGAGTGTTCTGAAAGAGGCATACAAAAATGTGTAGCATTAACTACTCTGCTCCAGGTGCTGGATGTAGTAATGCTATTAATTTTGCAACTAATTTAGCAATCAATTTTAACATTTGCTAGGAGTCTTCTGACACATCATCTATCATCACAGATATTAAATCTAAGGTGAGTTAAAAATAAAGTGGTATACAGCTTTAAAATGCCATTTGTAACCGTATTACAGTCTTTCTTGATTCATTATTATGAAACATATTGTTTCTCTGTTTATAGTTCTCTGTGCTTAATGAGATTATTTGGGGGCAGGAGGGAAGTAATCCTTGACCGTGCTGCTTTCACATAGTGCCAGAAGTGTCATCTAGCTATAGTTTTTTTCTCACCCATTGATGGTAGATGTGTTTACAAAGGCTCATATCTCTGTATTCTCTTGCACTCACTGGAGACGAACATGTTGCTCTGACAGAAGCCCACCTTCACACATGAATAGTTTTCAAAGTTTCTCTTTTCTCTCTCTTCTGGGGATAACTAGAACCCAGGATGACAAGCAGGGAGGATAATATAAACACATTACATTTTTTTCCTTAAACTGCCTCTAATCAGTGAAGACAGTGGCTTTTCCAGAAGGCAATCTGAGCATCTGATGGCCTGAAGTGTTTACACACGTTACATTCAAGCAGAAAACCTACTCTGCTAGTCATCCTATGTTCTCTTTACTCCCGTAAAAGAGAAAGAGAAGACTTCAGAAGGCAATTCCAATATTGACACTACGTGACCTCTGACTTGCTCATCTCGTATCACTGTCCGTAGAGGGAGCTTACAGTCATCAAACTCCTGAATTTAGGAATGTCACATTGACCTATTGCCTGAAGTTAGCTAATGAATCAGACTGCAATCAGACTGCTGTGGTTTTTGGTAGTGCTCTGCCACAAGAAATCAAGCACAGAATACTCTATCCAGTGATGCAGTGCATACTTATGCTAATGCGTAATATGTTCTCTCGTATTTTGTCCAGTTCAATTTAAAATGTCTGTACTAATTAGGCTTCTAGCCACTCCCTCAGAAAATTGTTCCACAGCCTAATGTCACATAACCTCCAACTATTTTTCTGTGCTGAAACTGCCATTGGAGCAGGGAGATGAAAGAAGATTATACTACATGGGTGACTGCTTAGGAGCATCAAGGAACTAAAGGAAACAAAGCTCTTAGCATTGATGAACTAATGCATCCAATGAAACACCAGGAGGCTGAAGGTGTTGTCTTTCAGATGAAATGTGAAAGCAAGGCACTAAGCATTATAGGCAATTAAAGTTCTCTCAGCACTCTTTGCAACAGTACCAGTGTTAACCCCTGGTTCCTGGCCACCTTCCAAACCACATAATTAAATTCTGCTTTCCTAAATATTTCCCTGCACTATCATTCAGAAAGACAGCCATCACTTAACCTGAATGGTATATTGATGCCAGGTTTAACCTCAAAGGAGGATTATTATGAGTGAAAAGTAATTCCAGTTTGGTCACTTTGTTACAGTTACAAGGCTTAGAAAAGTATTTTATCTTCAATTATATTTTATTTACGTTTAGCCTAGATCTATTTACCTTATATATCTGAAGTGTTTCCTCTTAATCTGTGGTGTATAATCCTTCAGAATCTTGTAGAAAATAATCTACCAATTTGCTACATGATTCTTTAAACCTAATTCCTCTACATCCCTGATGTGTTAATCCATAAACATTCTTAGATAATGGAAGGAGATCTATAGATCTACTTGCCATTAGGAAGCAGTTAATCTCTATTAAAAAAAAAAAAAAAACAACCTACCACCAAAAACCATGTACTCAGCCTGAGAACCCATAAACCCATAATGGGCCTGACTTTCATGCTGTTATCAGCACTTACTTTCTGCTACCTGATTGCTGAAGAATGAACTATTCTGTGGAAAACATTAGTATTACGCAAAAACTTGGTCTGCATCTTTTCATCACATCCAGTCATAGAATCATAGAATAACTTAAGTTGGAAGGGACCCACACGGATCATTGAGTCCAACTCCTTGCTCCTTGCAGGGCAACCTAAAACTAAACCATATAACTAGGAGTGTCGTCCAGATGCTCCTTGGACAGGCTTGATGCTGTGACCAATTCCCTGAGGAGCCTGTTCCAGTGACCAACGACTCTCCCAGTGAAGAACTTTCTCCTAATGTCCAATCTGAACTTCCCCTAATGCAGCTTCATTCCATTTCCTCGTGTCCTATCACTGGTCACCAGAAAGAAGAGATTAGCACCTGCCATCCACTGCCCAACTTGAGGAAGGTGTAGACTGTGACGAGGTCACCGCTTAGCCTTCTCCAAGTTGAACAAACCAAGTGACCTCAGCTGCTCCTCATAAGTCTTGCCCTCGAGGCCTTTTATCATCTTGGTCGCCCTCCTCTGGACACACTCTAATAGTTTGATGTCCTTCTTATACTGAGGTGCCCAAAATTGCACACAGTACTCAAGGCAGGGCTGCAGCTGTTTGAGCTTGGGTACCAAACACTTCATAACATAGTGAAGCCATTAACTACTATTCTTGATACAAATATTCCTTTAGGGTAGTTTCTGATCTGCTTCTTACCTTCCCAAGCAGGTTTGGTTCTTTTTTTTTCCATCAGTTGGTTGCTTTTTTGTCACGTCTTTGGTTATTCCTGTTGTGGATTCTCACTCAGGAGGGGAAACCTCACTTATCTCCCTGTATTTCTTCTAGAGACATCAGTGTTGCCATTCACACTGCAGATACTGATATGTTTGTTTTATATTGCTCACTTTCTGTCTTGGGATTGAACAGTGGCATTTCTTCCCCAGCAACACTTCAGTCTCTAAGTGACACTTGACATTCATGATCAAAGAGTATAAAAGTATCTTCTGTGAGTATGTTTATAAGATTTTATCAAGTTTGTGATATTATTTAGATAAGAACTATCACTCAACTTGATTTGGAATGTCACTTGTCCTTAACAGTTTGGAGCAGGAAACAAAGCAACTGGAGTGAAACTCAACTTCCTGTGCATTTCCAAATGAAATGGGACGCACAAGGTGGAAATGGTCATAAAGTGCCAGTGTCATGCACAGGAAAGGGAAGCTCATGAGTCACGGAAAAAAAAAAATACTTACATTGTCAGTAATTGGGAAAATCTACTGTTCTCATGGTTTTCTAGAGGCAGCTAAATGAAAAGAAAGTATTATACATGACTTGGTGCATCTGTAAGTGTGGATGCAATACTGACTGCATATATGGCAGTTGGGGTGATAAAAAGGAGAAAGGAATTATTATTTCTTTAAGTCATGTTGAAAACAAAGTTTTATGCATATGATGCTGGCAAATGCAGGGTTGCAATCCTTCCAGACTGTCTAAGCAAAGGAATATAGTTAAGGGTACATTTTTAAAAAAAATTAAAATTCATAGAATCACAGAACGGTTTGGGTTGGAAGGGACCTTTAAAGGTCATCTAGTCCAACCCCCTTGCAAGAAGCAGGGAGATCTTCAACTAGACCAGGTTGCTCAGAGCCCTGTCCAACCTGGCCTTGAATGTCTCCAGGGATGGGGCATCCACCACCTCTCCGGGCAAACTATTCCTGTGTTTCACCACCTTCATCATAAAAAATTATTTATAGGTAGGAGTGAATAGAAATTATTACTATTTTAAGGTACGAGTACCCAATGTTTATTTCATAAATGAGCATATACAGTGTTTGGAACACTTTGGATACATCATAACAAAAAAACACTAAAAGATTGCCAAGGCTCAAGAAGGCATACTGAAACATAAAATAAGGCTATATAAGCAATCATCAAATATTATTTATTTTGTTCCTTGAAAGATATTCTAATATTGCAGTGCCTTATTACATCCTACCAGTAACATATGGAGTGTTAAATATGACCACTGGTTAACAAGTTCTACGATTGTTTCAAAGCCCTGATTATAAACAAATGTGCTTTATTCTTTGGAAATTAAACTCATTACCACAGTCAGAATACTCCCAGTCAAATTTTAAACCATCACATACACATTTCTTTCCTATTCCATTTGGTTTCTTACTTAGTAGTAATATTAAAAGTACTTAGAAATTAGGCATTTAATTTCAGGGGTGCTGGACATCTCCTAGAAAGAAGGACTTCTATACACACTGGCCACTCAAAGAGCTCGACTGTTTAATGTACCTGAATCTTCAAAAATGTAAGAAGGTTCTAGCCTTTTCTGTGATTCCACAACTGAAATGTTTGTATTGACAGTGGTTTTTGCTACCCAGGCTCTCTATGCAAACAGAGAAAGGAAAGACAGAAAATGGATATTATCTTTCAGACCCCTGGGAAGTGGCAGAATTTTGTTAGGATAATTTTTCCAAAATGTTCATTACAGGCAAAATATTCTCCAGTTTGAAGTAATTGTCAGTCTTTCTAACCTCTCAAGAACAGCAGGGCAAGCTAAATACATGTTCTAACCAGTTTAACTTCAAAACTACCTAGCAGAATAGCCAGTTGTTTTCCTACCACCATAATGTAATTAATACCATTTGCCCAGGGTCAAATAGAATCATAAAATCAAAGGATCATTTGGATTGGAAGAGACCTTTAGAGAGCCTCTAGTCCTAATGCCTCTGCCCAGGGACATCTTTCACTAGATCAGGTGGTTCAAAGCCCTGTCCAGCCTGACCCTGAACACTTCCAGGGATGGGGCATCCAGAACTTCACTGTTCTTGGAACAACCTGTTCCACAACACCTGTTTTACCACCCTCACGGTAAAAAAACATTCTTCCTTATGCCCAATCTAAATCTACTCTCTTTTTGTTTAAAAGCATTGTCCCTTGTTCTGTCACTACAGGCCTTGGTAAAAACTTTTTCTCTGTCTTTCCTATAAGCCTCCTTCATATATCAAAAGGCTGCAGTAAGGTCTACCTGTAGCCCTCCCTTCTCCAGGCTGAACCACCCCAGCTCTCTCAGCTTTTCTTCACAGGAGAGGTGCTCCAGCCCCCTGATCATTTGCATGGCCAAAGAGTCCTACTCTCCTCCTAGACTTAAATCTTCCAGACTATACAGTATACCGCTCTGATCTGTCTTTGTAGTATTATTCAGTCTCCTTTTAGTTTTATATCCATCTCACTTTGCCTTTTGGTTTTACTTTTTTAAAAACTGATATACCTTAAATGCAACAAAGCTAAAGGTATACTTTTTACAGTGAGGAAACCTTTGCAAATATCTGTAATAAAATCAGGATAAAATAATATAAATAGCATATTAATAAACATATGAAATATTCTAAATGTAAAAGCCAAAATTCCCATTTCTGAAAATCATTATATTCCTCTTTCCTCCCCTGCTCCCTAGTATGGATAACATCCTTTAGAATGATGAAGCTCTCCAGGTATTAGGCAGTTTTGATTCAAGTGCATGACCTAGGATTCTATTAATGATCAGTTCTGACCCCTACACCTCCCCATAGACTGCCAGAGATAATGAGAAGAGCAGAGAATTATTGATCAAACCTAATGTGGCCTCCTTGTGTTTCTGTGTTAAACAAAATCAATAAATGAGGACTGAAAAGCATGTTAATAATAGTGTATGAACACATTATACCAACTAAGAATCAACAGAAAATAATACTGCTACAATGCTTGCAAATAAATTAAAATTTTATTAAAACTTTAAAAAGTAAAAAAAAACCCAAACTTTAATTCACAACATAAATTTTCTGAATACTTTGAATTCAATTACCTGAGCTCCAGCTATTCCATATTTAGGAATTTTGGATATCAGGATCAGTGTCCTGGGATTTCTTATAGCACTTTGTGGACATAAAAGTAGTCAGAACTCAAATCCAGAGCATCAGAATCTTCTAATTACAGAATTCAGGTAAGCACATTAAAGACTGCCATCGTAATTTTCACAAGCAATTAAAACACTTCTTTCATACCACTTTTCCTCTCATCAACTCTTTCTTTCTGGAGAAAATTGCTGTTTATTTTTGAGCTATAAATATATATTGGACAGAATTACTGGAATCAATTGAACATTTACATGTTCATCCCACCCTTTTCAGGTTAAGATACTTGTATTCTATTAAATGCTTCAGCATAACAATATATATGTACAATTCTTGTGAAATAATGAAAACCATGGGTTCATGTGTACACATACTGTTATCAAAGACTTTTTTTGTTATTTGCTTTAAAAAAAAAGTTCAAATCAGCAAAGGTACTGGACAAAAATAGAGAATAACTGCTATCTTCCAATCTCTCACAGGGTCCAGCTTAAAAAACTGATGAAGCTTGACTGACACACATGGAAATTACTCTGGTGATAAACCAGATGCTATGTTGAAATCTAATGTCTTATCGAAGTAATATAGCTGAGGTCATTGCTATGGAATTTGATCTCAGAAAAGAGACTAGGGAATACTAGTTGTAAATAATAATAAAGTAACTAAAAGTGCAGGAAAACTACTGTCATAGTATCACAAAACCCACATTCATGAATAAAAATTACATCACAAGCAAACATACTAAGCATACATTATGACTCTGTGGGTCTTGGAATGAAGCAATCAACACTAAATCAAACTTGAAATCAGGGTGAATATTGATGTCATTTTTTCAGATTACATTAGCAATCTGCCATGCTTCTAGACTGCTTACAAAAAAAAAAGTAAATCAGCACTCTCCATCACAGGGAAACATTTCAAGAAAATCTCTGTTCTTCATGCTCTGCTCAGATCAAGCCTTAAACATTGCACTTTCATTTTTAGGAATTCCAGTGTTACCTGTCTGCCATATATTGTCTTTCATTTCTTAGGAAAAGACCTTGGCTGATGTAGCAGTGGAAATCGGAGTGGATTTTGGTAATCAACTCAGGACTTACTCTAAGAGCTACACTGACAAGTGCAATCTCAGACAATGCTTGGGAGGTTTAAGAGCCCTTAAATTACTTACTCTTTTTGCTGCAATAATTGACACATGCATTTCAGAGCTCCAAGAAATATACAGCATAACTGAATATATTGTAAGGCATTTCTCTCCATTAAACAATGAACAAATGGTAGCAGGGTACAACATGATGCATTTTATGGCTGTAAAAATTACCAGCTTTGGTACTGAATCTTCAAAACACTCTCTTGCTAGAATCTGTAACACAAATGTTAGCTAATGTTTTCTTAGTAGTAGGTTAGCAGGTCACACTTACTATGCCTGCTTCCTTCACAAATGACTTTGCATTAATTATTAAAGGTCTAAGGTCTAATTCTGCTACCTCTACTTCAAAAACAATTTCATTGGTCCACGTTCAAGGAGCACCTCCTCCAAGCTCAGCAGAGGTGCATCCCGACCAAGAACAAGTCGGGCAAAAAGGCCAGGAGGCCTGCGTGGATGAGCAAGGAGCTCCTGGACCAACTGAAAGTGAAGAAGGAAGCCTATAGAGGGTGGA
>JAAGAY010009846.1:3333-29113 GCA_011801015.1 Ardeotis arabs | reverse complement strand
ACTGAAACCTCCATCACTGACCACCTTTCACATCCCAGGTTAAAGCAACTCTCTGGAACATCTGCTGGTTTGAATTTTCTACTGCTTCACAGTGAAGGGATTGTATAGTAACCTGAGCGATGCTTTAAATATGCAGAAAAGAAGTAACACCTTTATAATGAAAAGGTGAGCCTTCTAGTGAGAGAGGTCACATTCTACTAGTAACGTGCAAAGAAATGCTAAAATCTCATTACTACTCACAGCTATAGGGAGATCTCCTTCAGCTCAGTTGATAATTGTGTGGAACCGAAGGACCAGGACCACTAAGGCAATTTGTCTGAAAATAGGAACAGGAAAGCAATCTTTCCTCTAACAGTACCATATGTTCACAGTTGGCTACAGTATCCTCCCCACTTAACTCTCCCATCAAGACCCCATCTTTTAAACAAAAACAGAAAAAAATCTCCCCATTACTTTCTTTTCTTCCAACTGCTCAAAAAGTTTTCCATCCTATTTATCTTTTTCATTTTAACTTTTCAAAATGTTTTATAGCTCTTATGACTTGTTTTTCCCATTTTTACAAACTTTGTTCCAAACTGATGACTAATGGAAAAATGATTTTACGGAAAAATTGAGAGTATAATGTACCAGATTCCATAACTCCTAGAAAAACTTTTGCATAAGATTACTGATCTATAGTATCTTCTTATTCCTGTACTCATTAGTTTTAAGATGTGATTATGACTATTATGAATTTGTTTTCTAACAGGACTAAACACACTGAAACACTTTCCTTGCAATCTAAAATTCAAAGACTTAAATATTTAATGCTTGGGCAGTAAGACCCATGTTCATTCTTTGCCCTTTCCTCATTTCTCACTACTAGCTAAAATTATGATTGGTTATCTTCTGGGTTCCCTTTACCTTTATTTTGCCCTGAAATAGATGACCCTATTCTCCTCTACTCAAATTAGAAGGCTAGAAGTTCAGGTGTCTGTTTTTTTCTACCTCCAGCAATGCAAGAAATTTGTTATGTTGCCTTGTATAAATTACTTGCTTCTCCAAGGATAACTCTTCTGATCTCCAGAGAAAGGTTACACCACTTCATAGTCCTCTGATACCCCAAGACCAAATGTGCTTAAGAGCACCTACGATAATGAAGGGCTCCCAGCCCTGCACTCTGGCCCTGATGCAGTAAGCACACGCCATGGATTTCCGTTGGACAGCTCAAGCTTAGGATCACAAAAGTAGGGCTTAAAGACTTTATTAATAATAAAGCATTTATATTCTCCAACCATTTTCATTCTGAATTGGGATTTACGGTAGTTTGAAAAAAACTCGGAATAAATTGCATCTGAAGTTATTAACAGCTCACAGAAGCCAAGCTCTATCAAAACGTGAAGAATTGAAAAAGTGCAGACATAGCTCCTTAATCACTGGTAGGCTGGCTACATACATTGACTACCCCATATTAAACCTGTAAGATAAGACAGATGCGACTAGAAAGAGGTAACTAACGGTATGATTTTTCTTTCTTTCCTTGCTAATGACCTACATGTGTTGTTTTGCTTGAGGTATTGAACAATTTACATACTTCAGAAACATGTTTTGAGATGCCTCAGTATCTAGTGTTTCAACAGTAATATGCTTTTCCTTCCTTAGCTTTTCCCACACAGTTCACAATGATCTGTAGGATACATTACTTATTCCTCTGCTACTGTCCTGCCTTGGTGTGGGAAACAGACATGAAAAAAAAATTGTGCAAATTACTCAGCTAGTCAACAGTTGTAGCAGAATTCAGCACAGGTCTCTACCTTGCAGCACTCAGCTTTAGCCATGAAGCTTACCTTGTTCTTAGCAGTAGATGGCTCCTTTCGGCGTACAAACGCTGTCCCTGCATATCCTACCATAAACACAATTTAAAAATATATGTATTTGGACTCCTAAAATCCATCTTTTCATTGTTTCTCCTTGTTTTGCCTTTTTTTTTTCCTGGTTTGTCCAGGATATAGGATTTCTTTGCGTTGCAAAATCCGAATAGGGAGCTGCACCTGTTAGCTCTGAGATACCTCAGGGCTCTCCAGTCAACCATCTGCTTTTCAAAATCTATTTGTTATCTCTTGGGCAATTGAGAAGGCATAAAGTATGTCTTATCACCTTAACGCTGAAAGTGATCATTTACACTGTAGTAAAATATACCAGGGCAGCAGAATTTTTAGAAAGGAAGAACATTCCAGGTAGAAGGCAGGGAGGGGTAGGAAGATGAGGCAAAAGAAGGGAGAAGGAAGGGGATGAAGCAAGAGGAAAGTATTACATATTTCTAAAACATGCCTCTACAAATCTGCAGAAATAAAAAGATAACATTTTGACAATCTAAATGGAAAAAAGCTTTTTTTCCAGACATTTTACGGTGACTGTTGGCCTTGAATTAGTGCCTGAAATGTGGATTTTTCACAAGAATGAAGTGTCATAGTGCCACCTGAGGAACAGTCCCAGGCTTTGCCTGTTTTTTCCAGTAAAAGTAGACCAATGACTGATTCATACTTCCATTATATTACAATTGTGCTTTTGTTTGGCACCCTTTCATCTCTTGCAAGTCACTTGCAGATGGTCTAGAAGCCACAGAACAAGCTGTACTTCCTTTCCGTGTCAGCCATCCCCATCTTATGGAATCCTTCCAGTTCGCTGCACACAAGGTACAGGGATCCTTCTCCACAGATCTCTCTTTTGACTTTAAAAAGGTTCCCTAGAATTTTGTAGTTAGCCTTTCCTATTACCAGAAAGAAAGAAATAATTTCAACTGCTTCCATCTCTCAATGCACGCTAAGTTCACAGCACCCAACTCAGGAAAAGAAAACAGACGGATTTGGTGGGGTTGCTCAGGGCCTCACATGGCCGGGGGTCCAAAGGAAATACTTTTGAGAATTCTATAATGCAGTTATGTAAGTTGGTGTTATGCCATCACTTCGGATTTCGCAGTCAACTCTGATCACCCTGTCTCAAAGAGGATAGAGAAGAAACAAAAAGAGCTCAAAGAGCAAAAAGACTCATTAAAGCCCTCCAGAGCTTTCCATATGTGAAAAGTTTAGAAAGCTTCAAACTAACAGAGAAAATGAAACAGGCTGAACATAATGGAAGTGATATAAATGTAGCTGCACAGAGAAAATAAAATAAATCTGACCTCCCAAGAAAAGAGGGGACAGTCATTAAAACTAAAAGGCAGAACATTAAAACCAATAAAAGAATTATTATTTTTCACCCACATACTATATAATTAACTTGCAATACTCTGTACCCAAGACATCAGAAGGGCCAATATTTTGAGTTTAAAAAGGACTAATTATTGCCGTAACAATAACAATAATAAAAACTATTATAATAATGATAAATATATTACAATTACAGAAATAATTACCATAGTACTGAATAAACAGAATATCCACAATTATGGTACAATAAAGTATGAGGACTGAAAACTGACCATGTTTAAAGACATAAGCCAACTTCAGTGTGATACCTATTAAGAAGAAACTACCCCTGTGGGAAAGGTTAAATCACCATTACTCTTAAGCGGGAACTTAGCCATTTTTTCTGAAGGACCTGATACTGGGTTCTGTGATGCTTACTGTGTGGCTTTCTAGAGGGGTGTCTGCAATGCATAAATGCCCATCAATCGAGTATTCAGCTTGGATATCCCACCTGACAGGGTCTGTACAACCAAAAGCAAACCCCGATAAGGTCAAAAGAACATTTTTGCTCTTCAGGGGTATGTGCTATTTTCATTTACTTGTGAAAAGTTAGATTGTTTCGGCCATTTCTTTTCATGCAAATGACAAAACGGGGAGCAGAAATGAAGAACAACATTTTGTAGGTTTGATAAAAAATGGCAATGCTACTGTTTTGTCATTTGATGATTAAGATGTGAATAAGAGTAATATTTTAAGGCAGAGTATTCTTAACCACCTACACAATTCCATGCCCTAACAGACTTTTTTACTATTAGAAAACGAAGTTCATGTGTGGAATACACAAAAATGAAATTCTCCATGAATTTGAGCCAGCTCAAGAAGATCCAAAGGAGCCTCCTTTCTTATAGATTTCTGTCCACGTTTGTCTCTGACGTGTAATTTTGGGTATAATTGTGAGGCCATCTCTCCCTCAGTGGAGTCATTAAAAGAGCTTTTCCCCTTTAAACAGCTGCCTACTTCCAAAAAACAAGTGAAAGCTTAGGTATCTTGGAGACTTTCACTCATCAAACTTGGTTGCAAGTGGCCACATTCAAAAAGGAAAAGGAATAGGAGACAGGTAAGCAAACGGTATCCACGAGCAAACAGAGTGGGTTCAAAGACATCTCATTTCCCTGGGGAGCCATACCTAGGGAAGCCCTAGGGATGCAAGCAGTCCCAAAAACATTGCTTAGAAAAAGTTCCTTCCCTGCAGCATCTCACAAGCTTTCCTCCAGTGAAATTAGACTGCCTAGCAATGCAAGCACATAGGGGCAATATGTTCCTGCCCCACATCAAGCTGATGGGTAGCTTTTTAATTAGAAGCACCTCTACAAAAGCCAAAACCCATTTAAAATAAACAAAACTGGGCCATAAACTTTCTCCCACAAGCTTGTTTTGTTTTCTTGTACATCGATACATCTGTGCTGACAGAAAAGCATACGCTACAGCCTAGAAGCCTATCTCCACTTCCTCAACTTTTAGACAAAATATAACTGTGAAACCAAAACATCAGTTCTCTTGGAAAGAGAAGAAAGTAGCAGTCCTATAAACGATGGACAATCTAAAGCTTCAGAAGAAATACAGGCAGTAATACACACGTTCTTACCTGCACAAGTCTGTACCATCAGCCTTTGAGAGGTTGTTTTACATCTACTCGGTAACGATGCATTTTTTGAAAATGGTTCTAGTGCTCAGGAATGCCAAGAATTTAGGAAGAGAGCCACAGCTTAAGAGAGCAATTATTTGCCAGTAAATACTCAATTTGCTTGTCCTGTGATTTTTCTTCTCCTAACTCGCCCTCTCCATAATCCGTCTCTTGCTGCGTCATGAGCACAAGAAGTCTTTTCTTCGTAACATAACACTTCAGTTTGCTATTTTGTTAGCATTAATTAAGAATTCCCTCTACTGGTCATTTTCTATACTCTTACAAATAGCACCTTGAGCCCCGGACATTAGAAGGCAGTGAGTCAGTGTGTGGGATTCAGCCACCGTTTATAAACACCTTCAACCACATTCACCCAGTTTACAATATTGAGGACATCTCAGCTGAATTACGGCTTTGTGTCCAGTTTGTATTCAGATGGGGGCCATATGTTTCTTCATGTATTAGAGCAGAGCTCATTAGCACTGCTGCAGTCAAGCCACAGCAAACATTTTTTTTTTTTCCTATCTTGACTCTATTTTAACCCGATTAAAAACATTTTTTCCAGGGCAGATTTCTGGAAGAGAACTGCTCAAAAGTACTGTTAAAATGGATATGCGTAAATGTAAAATCACTTTTAAAATTAGTAGCTGCTTTTACTGCGAAAGAACTCAGTTGTTACTTAGGATTAAACTACTTACTAAAAGCACCTTCTAAAAACACGGAAAAGCCTTCAGAAAAACTCCACTGCAGTAACCACAAGGGCTAAATATTTAGTGAGCACACAGACCTAGAAAAACTCAGTATCTGATCTCTCTCACAAGGGTTTAGGCACATAACCTGTCTTCAAAGAAGGTATGTATGTATGCATCTGTGCAGGCAGCATCATACAACTAGATTAACACCTTGCAATAATGGGGAGAGTGGGTGTAGTTAGAAATCTGGATGTGCAAATTGTATTTCCTAAGAAATTTTGTGTAGGCAAGTTCCATTCTGCTCAATCAACAGTAGGCAGAGAAATACTATATTTGGCAAAAATTAATAAAATACAGAAGGAGTGACTTGAATCACCCACATTAATTGCTAAATGAAAATCTAGGTTCTGAAATAAAAAACAGGAACACCCTTATAGGGAGCAGAATTAAAAAATTACCCACCTGAGATTGAATGGTATGATAAAAAATCCATTTAAATTCATTTTAGGATAGAAATCCATCATCTGTCAAAATCAGTTTGGGTCTGGACACTTCTTACATAAGCGTGCATTTCATATGACACAGTGATACTATAGAAAACCATGGAATTTCCACAAATTCAAACCACAGGATGATAAAATGTAATAATAATTCCTCACATACAAATATGCATTCTAAAGTACCATGTTCTGAGCACAAACAGCCTCTACCTGAGTAGAGGCATCAAACACCCCTCATAAAAAGTGTTTATTTTATGTATATCCTATATATCAGCTGCTAAAAAGCAGGTAGGTTAGAAACATGCTTAAACAACCTGGTCATCTTTGGGATTCTTGTACACATATCTTACAGTGCCATACGCTCAAATTGATTGTTAGTTCATGTTAGAAATTATTTAACTTTCCTCCCAAAACCTCCCTGTCAAACAGCAACAAAATAGAAGGAAATCTTTGAACTTTGTGAGTGTACCAACTATCTCCCCCACGCAAGACAGCGCTCTCTGAAAGCGAAATAGGATGGGGAAACAAACAGCCTGCAAAATGTGAAAACCTCACCTTGAGTGCATTGCTCCCTTCTTCCATAAAACTGATTTTCCTCTGAAAACTCTAAAAATAGGGCACAAAAAATACACCTGACGGCTAATACACCTCGCTATACAAGTGTCTTCAAAACAGGAGAACTTCCAAGTGCCTGGGTATGGCCCATCCTGTATCCTTTGTTGAAAACAACAATTATCGTGAGTTTCAAGAAGACAGCAGTGGACTTGCTCTCCAATGGCCATTTGTGAGGGAAAGTCTTCAGAAATACACTGAACTTTGGTTAAACAGAGTTACATCCTAATTGTATGTAAAATAAACTAATTCTTTTCCCTTAGGCTTTGACTTGAACTGACATAAACAAAGCACTTCAGAATTAAATCTGACTATTGTCTAGTATCTGTTACGTATAATTTAAGAAAAGGGCAGAGAAGAGTAGATCAGTCTTAGGGGGTACTTTCAGGTCAAATTTTCCATATTTAGATGAAAATCTGAAAATGAAACTTTAGATCAACTTTAAACAAAATTAAAGTACATTAAAGAAAATGGAAGTGACAGGTATAATTCTGTTGTTAAGGCTTAGAAGTGAAAAATAAACAGTATGAACAAAAATAAATTTAATTTTTATAAACAACTGTAAGCAAGCAGAGTTTGTTGTAATATTCTAATAAATAATTCTTTCTGAAAAAATGGATAAGGGCTTCCTAATTTTTGTTGTCTTGAATTACATACTTCCACATTAATATAGTAATTTGTCTTTGCACAGCAGAGCTTTTGAAAGAAAAGCTGACACACTTAATAGGGACAACTGGGTTAAATGGGAATTTACTGGATAAAGTCAGAACATAACAAATTCTTACTCATCCAGTGTAATTAATGTAAAATTATACTCTTCTCAACAGGGACTGCATGGAAAAAGGGATATCTGGTTTGCTTAGGAGGTGCTCCCATTAACTGGATTTTATTTTTTTAAATGCTCTAAGCAATCAGCTAGTAGAGCCCGACATTGTCCTCAGGTAACCTCACGCAGCTGCCTTCAGTGCAAAACGCTGTCACTTCTCAGACTTCATACACTCTGATCTGCTTCCTTCCTTCACATTCGTTCCCCGAGGGACGACAGCCAAGTGCAGCAGTCCCTCCTCTCCGCGCGGCCCAGGGAGCGAATGCTCACGTGGCATGATGGATGTTTTAGTAGTAGGGCTGAACGTGGCTCTGTGTCTTAACGTGCGTGTTTCGGTAGGAAACCCTTCCAAATCCAATTGACAGGAAAACTGGTACATGGTCACTCTAACTTTTTCACCTCACATTTGTTTTCTCCCTGCTTGTAGCACCCATTTGCTTTCACTTCCAAAGGTATTTTTATTTTCCAGAGCTGGACAGGCATTCTGGGGTGATTTTTCTAGCACGGAAAATATCTCTCAAAACAACTCCGTGCTTTTTTCCTGTGTCACCAAGGTTCCCGGTACGAAGATCTCCATCCCATCTCCCCACTGAATTAACTCGCAGCATTATCTACGTAACGTGTACCACCACTACACACTAGCTACAGCTGAGCATCTTTAGCTACTTACAAATGAAGAAAGCAGAACTCCAAACAATAAACTTAAAGAAAATGGTAATTTCGAGGAAAAGGGAAAAAAAATTCAGCAAATTAAGCCCATGATTAAGTACATTAACCAGGTAACATAAAGGACTCAACTGGTCTAGAACAGTTAAAATTCAGCTGCTCAATGTTACATCTTTATCCAGGTAAATTCCTACCAAAATCAACTGACCATCTTCTGGTCAGTAACACCAATACAAACCTGAGCTATTTCTACTAAAACCGATGCTGCTAACTTACAAAGCTGTGACTGTGCCCCAAAACCTGACCCAAGGCAGCAATGCCTTAAGGAGGACTGAGTAGGTGGTTAGTAAGAAACTTGCTATGGAAAGCTCTCCATTGGAAAGCTGCCTCCTCGCAGCCACCAAGGTCCACTGCAGCCTAGCATTTTTCCAGAGTTCTCTTGGAGGAGATAAACACTATCGCTATTTCTCCTTCGAAGCATTTAGGAAGCTATGAAGGTACATAGTGACACCTCTCTCAGATCAGGCATGGCACGTGAACTTATTTTTTTATTTTGCTCTCTACACCAAAGTGATTTTTTCACTATATAAATCTTACAATGCATTTTCTGTATATATTCAACAATAGATTATTCCACAGTATGACAATATGATATAACTTAGGTCGGGTGTGGAGGCGTAGTTTGCACAGGCTGTTACAAAGTGACAAAGGAATTTAGGGCATCAGTGAAGAGGTTGCATTCGTTAATTGTTCATTTCCAAACAGTGGTGGCTACAAGGGAGTTGCGTTTGCTTGGCTGTTTTTGATGGGGTTTCCTGTCTATCTCTGCTGAAAGTTGCTGGAGAAGAGCTGGCTGGGCATTTTACTGGAAGAATAATTCAGAAGGGACTTTAACAAACAGTCCAGGTGCTAAGTGAACATTGTTGATGCACAGTTTCAGCCTCTAGTATTTCCCAAATATTTATTTTTGTTTCATACACCTCCACTTAACAGTTCATGCAGTGCACTTATTTCCAGCTCAGATTTAAAAACCTACCAAGAAAAAAAAAAAAACCAAACACATAATACCTTATCCTATCAGACTAATAGCGCACAGTTTACATGCCATTTAAATCAGGATTGCTTCCCCCCAGTGAATGACAGATAAAATTGTTCTAGACTGCAGCAGATGGAACCAGAAACTTTGTCTTCCTGTTTGTATCCGGGGCACATACGATCAGCCTATGTGAATAAGGCTTCAGCAAAACATTTTAAAAAGAAGCGTATCAGGAACACTAGCATTTGCAGGCAATAAATATCAGAAGAATCGCTACATTGCAACTCTAAAGCAACCGCTTTCATCCTGTAAAGGGGATAGAAAACTCCAAAGTAGTGACCCAGGCTGGGCAAGTTCACTCACTGCACCCTCCAAGGGTGAGAGGAGCACACAGAAGTCTCCTCTGTGTCAACAGCCCTTCTCAACAGGGCTCTAGGAGACACAGAGGTTTCCCAAAGCAGCTGCTGACAAGGTGTGCTGCTCAGGATGGGGCGGAGAGGCCCACTGTGATTGCCTTGAAGTGTGGATGATTTCCTGGTGGACCTCCAGGACTGTGCGCTAGGAGAAAAACACTCCATTCACGGTACAGGATGAGAACCCAACCCACAGAAGCATTTTCCAGTCTCATTATCAGTTTCAGAGAGCGGGTTTATCTTCAAAGGATCTGTGCAGCTGGGAAATAGCATCCCCTTTCCTTTTACAGCTGGGGAACACAGGCACAAATATATTATCAAATTTTCCAAGGTTACCAAGCCAGAGAGGAGAAAAGAAGCCGAATCTCTCTTGGTCTGCTGATGAGAGCCTTAAAAACACCAAGCAATCCTCCCTCCAGCTCCAAGGCCACAAAGTTTGTGGTTTAGTATTTTCACAGAGGGTATAGTCTGGACATAAGTAAGGATGTGCAAGACAGAAAAAACCCTCTTGTTTGATCTTCACAAGAAACCTTAGCCCTGAAATAACCTTGAGGTAACAAGAATAATGAAAAACATGAGTTTTTACTTGCGAGTTTAACACACGAGGTTTGAAGGTCATCAAAGTGTTTTTGTCTCTAAAGCGAGAACTGGTATTTTTACACTATACTTTCAGCCCAGTGGTTTTAAAATATCTCTGTAAAGATGGATACAAGCAGTTTGTTTACCAGGTTAGGAATCAAGAAAAATAAAAACTCAAGATTTAAAACTTTCCTTGACCTAATTACTGTTAACATTTTATTCACTTAATCAGAGGAAAGGAAAAAAAAAAAATCAGCTTGACTTTTTTGACAGCAAAGTCAAACCAACTGGAAAATTCACCTCCTACAAGAAATGTTGAAAGGGAAAACTCCAGATAGCAACATGTTAGTGAAATGCTTTCAGCTGCAAACCCAACTGTATTGCAATAAAATCTTTTTTCTTTGACCCGCCACCTCTCCTTCCCTCCAAAAGAAAGGGAAAACTGTTGGATTTGAGTGCTGATTTTGATCAACTCCTTTCCTATAGGAAACAGCATGAAATACAGAAACATAAAATCACATGCCTGTGAAATTACTTTGCAGATTACCTGTACTCATAAAAACATGAAAGAAGATATGTTAAGGTTAGACAGTACGACTATTTATTCAATATTTTTTTTTCCTTCCTAATGCATGTTGTTAAGTCAGATAAGTACTCATCCTCCTTTCAGAAACAGGGATTGCTGGGGATCACGAATATGTTTTCCCTGCAATTTTATAAGAAGTCAGTAGCAATGCTGGGAAAGGACTAAAGCTGCAAGGTCCGCGTCTCCGGCTCTTCTCTGGGGCCCCAGTGATCTCCTGTAGCCACTGGGAAACAGTGATTTTTATATCTAGAGATCAAAGGGGCAGAATCTTTTCTCTGAGAACATGAAGTCCAATACAAGTTAAATCTAAATGCTCCTAGGTTTTTCACTGTAGGGAGCTTGGAAAAGAGACTTTGTTTTGCACCATTTATAGTGCTCTGCAACCACAAGTTCTTATAGAATGCAGGAAGACAGATATACAGAAGCTTAGGTTTGAGAGAACTGTTCTGGGCCTCATCCTAACATGATAATTTATAGAAAAGTAATAAAATGGACATAGATGATCCTGCGTAACAAGCTTCCAGTTTTATTTGGTTCTATTTAATCACATATTTTGCTGTGGCCAACTGCATTCTCTCTGGTCTCTTAGACAGTGGGTTTCATGCATTCTTGCATATATTTGAACTTTTGACCATTTTCCAAAAATTCACTGCTAGTATCCTAGGCAGCCATCACTGGGTAGTGATACGGGTCATTCTAGTTCAGAATAAAAAGGAGATGAGTGTGACTGATCCTTTTTCTCAAGGCCAAATCTCACAACAAATCATCTGGAGAACTGCCAATGACTTCAGTAAGACTAGAATTTGTCTCAACTGTTATCTACAAAACTTCATCTGCCTTATGAGAAAATCGGGGTGCAAATTCTCTAGCCAGATTAGATTCAGTCTCCTACAGGCTAGGAAAAGGAGAATCAGACAAAAGAGGAAAGGGGGGGGGGGGGCAGCAATCTTTACCGACACCTGTATATTATTGCTCATCAAATCCCAAAATAGGTGGAAAGAAAGAGAAATGTGAGCAGTGTTGCATCGTTTCTTTCTGAGCAAAACTGGAAACACTACTATTTTTTTTTAGTACAACTTAGAACAGGTTTTATTTTATAAGTAACATATATAATAATATATTGATATAATAAAGGGCTGTTCTTGTCTTAATACTTTAGACTTGGCTCTCAGCAAAGAGTAAATGGAAGAAAATAAAGCTCGAATAGAAACTATTTCCAAAGTTCCTTTTTGTCAGAAACTGAAAAGACATGGGGAAAAAAAATGGTTTTGTTTCTTTCTTTGATTTCATGCTTTGGAAAAATGTCAGTATGCCTGTATGAGTATGTGTGTACATGTATGCATGTGTGATTTACTGGAGTAGCAAGGAAGAAAATGAGTCAATCTCAAAAGAAGCCAAGAATCTGGGACTTGAATTCTCTGACTTCAATAGTGTTGCAAGGACTTGGAATGTGACAGATACTGGCATATTGTGTCTTGCTGCGAATGAGAGCTCGACTCCGAAGCTTTACAGCATCTCTGTTCCTAAACAGCAAAATGCACTGCTCACAAGGCACATCTGAAAACTTGGGATGTGACTAGCTAATTTTGACCTCTCCCTTTCCAGCGTGCAGTGCTTACCCGAATGCCTGGCCTGCTACTGACCTTTAATTTCATAATAGGCTCATGTTCACGGATCACTTTGAAATGAAATCCAGACATACAGGTAACTCGTGCTATGACATACAGCAAAAGGAGCCTTCAAAAGCTGGTGAGCACAGGAGATAAGCATTAGTAACATACATAAGGGGAGCTACAAGTTCAATTGTTTGCGTGTTGAGCTATAATCTCCCAATATCGCATCTTATTGCTAAAGCATGGGGTTTTTTTCCTAATAACCCTATAAAACTTTGTTGTTGTTGTTGTTTCAGTTTTTATTTTTTGGGGTGTTTTGGTGGGGGTCTCTTTTTGGTTTTCTTTGTTTTCAGTTTTGTTTTTAAATGAGTCCTATACTTTCACTCAGTTATATTAGGCAGCTGTCTCCAAGGCGAAAGACAAAGGCAGGTGTACAAGCGGGACACAATACTGAATCACAAAGGAGATGGTGGGATTTTGGGTTATTCCAACCACCACTGACCTTCCAAATCACCACAAGTCCTCTTACAGGGAGAAAAAGAGTATATAGGAACTTAATTTCGGGGCGTATTACACGATCATCAATTTAAATCTCTGAGATACGAAATATGAAAGGTGGAAGGAGCTTGAGAGGAGTACCCAGAACTAAAGAATTTCAGTCTCGAGCTTCAGACTCCATAAGCAGCCCTTTTAGCAAAGCTACCTTGTCTCATTGCTCTTTATGTTCAGGGCAAATACTTAAAGCGATAATTTAACCACAGAATGTTTGTATTAAACAGGGGCCTCCTGCTCTCTAGTTTCTGTAATTTACAACAAAGAGTTTATTAAACACAACTCTTTCTGTCTGACATTCAAATCCATCTCTGCAACACACTCTCCTCTGGATTTGCGCCACCGAATGAAATGCTTTGGAAAAACAAAATAAACCAAAACCCTGCTGTGGAAACAGGACAAATCTAGTTTCACATCCCCTGCAGAGAGAGAAACAAGACGGAAGTAAAAAGCACCAAATGGAGCTCATAAAGCTTCACTCTGATCTCAGCCTCCACATTCTGGCAGAAAGCACTACCTAAGAGATGTGCTCTGCTTCAAGTGAGAACAGCCTCCGATTGCACCGCGAGCACAAAAATATATTGTCTGTGAACAATTATCCTGAACAAACTCTGAATAAGGGAAATCTGACTACAGAAGAAGGGGGAATGTGGTGGGAGGTAGGCTAACTGCCCCCCTCCCTCGCCAAGGCCTCATCTCACACACCAGCCATCTGTAGTAGCTGTGCCTGCGAGTACAGTTTGTGGGCTCTGCCGAACCTCCTTTCCACAGACTGCCTGCACTGTGAACCGTGACAAGGTGGCAACCGTCTCACCCATCAGAAACCGTCCACCATGGGAGGGATGTAATTTGAGTCCTGTGACAAAACTAGTTTCTTGCTTTAGGTCAATCTTATCACAGGTCATTGATCATATTCCTTATAACATTCCATATAGCAGCACATAAGCAGAAGGAAACCCATCCTAACCCACAGGTGTCATGAGGAGTTGATGGTGCTAGCGTTAAAATTCACAAGCTCTTTATCTTTCAACATATCTACAAATAATGTATTTTTTTTGGAAGTCACCATCCAAAATAGGAGCAGACTCTAAACATTTTGAACCTAATGACATACGCAGAAAGAGAAGGATGCAAACCTGAATACTGTCTTTCTCTATTTGTGGATCCTGGGCATCTCCTCTTTAGTTACATCTTTGAGGACAATCAGCAACTTAGACAGAAAATGTGTGCTGGGGTAGAAGTCTGTTCTGAGTTTTTTGTTTTGTTTTCTACTTTTACATACAGCATTTTTGTGCGGATTGGTACATATATATGGATGGTAAGGGAAAGAAAAAGCACACAACTAGATACACAGGGAGGCCACCTTGTAATCAACCAAGTTCTCATTTTGCTGGTAAAACTACTCTTAAATTCAGGTAGGAAACATCTTTTTCTGCAAGAGAGCACTGCAGAATTCTTTGTCCAAATATGGGAGATTCTGTAACACAATACATTGCTGATAGCTTTCGTGACCCCGAGATGATCACACTCACTTCTGGAACTTCAAGTTTGGTTTATTAGTGTACTGGGCACTCTGTATATATTCCTCATTGGGCTTTTACAGCAAAAACATCTTTGAATCCCATGTCATAAGATGGTCTCTGGTTTAGACTTTATTCCTTCATTGCATTAGAAAAACAATGATGTTCTGTGATTTTTTTTGTTGTTGTTAATTAATTCACTTGAGACTATTCCTTAAATTCTCATTTTAATACATTTTTGTGTAGGGGTATATTAGTCATTTCTAAAGTTGCGTACAACTGTCACTGATCTAAAGTCTTTGTTAACATACATATACAAATCTGTTTGTATTCTATACGCATGTGTGTGTGTATGCATGTACATATGAAAAAAAAACAAACCAAAAAAACCTTTCTAACTGCATCTTTCTCCCTCCTCCCTTCTCCATTCTGAGCAGGTTCCTGCTATCAACTGCTGGAGTGTGCTTACTCTACACCTAGAGCTATAATTATTTTGCTTTAATTTTACAAAACCTTTTGTTCCATTCCCACGAGCCCACCTGATCCTTATATTACACTTGCTCTATTAAAACACTCATGCAGAACAAAGCACAGTTGTACTGATTCATAAGTAACTCACCCCCCCCCCCCACGCCCTTTCTCTTTTTCTTTCTACTAGGCTCATGCATCTTACTGCAGTTTCGTGACACTGTCCCTGATGCCAGTGCTTGGTCCCATTTTTGCCTTTTTTTTTTCCCCTTTCTTTTAAACCATTATTTTTATGTGCTTAGGGTCCAATTACACTATTGTGTGCCGTTGTTTTGAATTGCTGTTGTTCTCAGTCATTTTATGTTATGCTCTTTGGCACAACAACAGATATAGTGCAGAGGGTGTTATGGAATTTATTTGTTGTAATCAGACTCTAGGATTGTTTTTATTATTATTATTCATAGAGTACAAGCACCAAGGCTAGCCCTACATTTTTGTGAGACAAATACAAGACCATTTGCAGCCCAGCCTCTGACACCAGCATACCCCATTCGCAATAAAAGGGCCCAGAAGCAGCTTAGGTCAAGGTGATTACTATTACTTGGGCATGGCCTGCATGAACCACCAGGCTCTACAGAAGACCAAATGCACTGACAACACTCGCAATAGGATCTTCACAGAGGCACTGGGCATTTCAGATTTAAGAAAAAAACCCAACCAAATTCTCAGAAATTATTGCTGAAAAACTGAAGGACAGAGTACAGCTCATCAGCAAAGATGGGAACAATAGGAGGGATGTTTCATCTATCTGTCCTGTACAACAACTTCACTGAGCTGAGACAGCCTTTGTCTTCTGGCTTATAAAGCACCAAGCATGTTGTTAGGACTAAGTAATGGAGAAATAATAATCAGCCAGAACAGTGAGGAGTGGGTGCATATGGAGAAAGTGCTAGCAAAGAGCAAATAAAACTGAGCTCTCGGAAGCCATCTTTTCAAGACAGGGAGCAGGACGTTCTACAGTGCCCTGCTGAACACCACAGGTGGTAGGTGAGCACAAGAGCAGGACAAAGGAGAGAGAAGTCGAGAAGGAGAAAGAAAACAGGGTGTCTGTTGTTTTTCTGGGTGACACGTGTAACAATGGTGAATAGTAATGATTTCTAGCAATGAAAGAGAATAAGAGGGAAAAGGGGGGAATGTGGCAAGGCACGGAACAAACACGGCTGTAAGAGGTACAAACGAAAGTTGCAATTTGCCAAAGAATAACCATTCTGCACATTTTA
Organism: Ardeotis arabs; assembly: GCA_011801015.1. Classification (NCBI taxonomy): domain Eukaryota; kingdom Metazoa; phylum Chordata; class Aves; order Otidiformes; family Otididae; genus Ardeotis; species Ardeotis arabs. The sequence goes on along the minus strand of JAAGAY010009846.1, from coordinate 12,919 downwards.
TGTAGCATGTCAAATCTATCAGATTTTCTCTTATTAAATCATCATTCTACAGCAACAATCATTCTCTCAATCAATCCCCCGTGTTGTTAACTCTTAGTAATGACTAACTTGGCAGGAACTGATGTTTACATATATTTTAAAGTCCTGAGCACTGTTCTGTATTTTTTGGGTGTTAAATTTCCTTTACATTTTGCCTCTTATTTTTTAATCTGTTTTTAAAGGATGGATGCATTCAATTGGAAAATAAAGTTTTGTAACACACATACTCAGATTATGTTAGCTCAGGAAATTGGCAGTGGGATAAGAACAAAACCATTCACCTCCTGATTGCTGATTCAAATCTAGCCCAAGTGAGATAGTCACAGAAGCTATAAGCCTCCCATGGTGGCTTTGTGATTTGAGATTATTTTTTATGAATCTCAATCCACTTCAGGCCAAGAACCAGAATCGCAAATCCACTGCCTCAATGAGCATTAACTGGCATCACTGCACACAGTAACAGAGGAGATGCCAAAAAAAACCTGGTCCTGGAGAAAGACTTCCCACCTTATCCTGGGAACCGATCATTAAAAAACACAGTTGGTTCAAGCAAGTGTGTAGCACAGGGAAACATGTATATATCTATCTACCAAAGAAAAAACAAGCCAACCCACCTGTAGTCACATCAGCTAGGTGCTGCGACATTTACTTGAAATGTGAACTGGTTTCACCAAGACTCCAGCATTTCCAACCTTCTCCAAAGCCAGAAGGTGTCTTATGGTGTGCCCCTGTATCACTTCAGAGCTGAGAGACAAGGAGGGCAGGAGGAGAGGAGAATAAAGCAAAGGTTTTCCAGCATAACTCCTGATGAAGAAGTGGCAAGCCTGTGTACTCCTTACCTCTTAAAATCAAAAGAGCCACAGACAGAGCAATTGCAAACTTTGGTCTTTCTTTGGTCCACTTTTCCTGACTAGATAAGAGGAACAAATGAGGTATTTAATTTTGCAGAAGATCAAACCTGAGGAGGGCTGTGTTGCATTTTTTAAATTTTATTTGGGACATAAGTGATTAACAAAGCTATCAGCAAAGCTATCAGCTATTTCACTAAACAAACATCCTATAGCATCCAACAAAATGGTGATGCTTAGGCATATTTCCTGTGGCTCCTTCTTTTAGGGAACATGAATCATTAAAATCACTTGGGAATTTAGCTGCTCCAGCTTCCTCCCTTAGATTTGTTTGCTAACCTGAGGGGGGTAAAGGTCTCAGGACCCAAGAGTAGACTTAAGTTTTTCCACCATCTGTGCTGAAGTGCAGCCAATGTAAATTCTACCTTCAGATCTGCACTCCAGTGCCTCCCTGTTATGTTTCATTTCACACTTGTGATCTTTATTCCTTAGAAACAGGAAAAATGCACAGCTGACGAACCATGTTTGCATGCAACTTGAAATTGTTCCTTCAGTGGCTGTTGCTTGGATGTGCACTTGACAAAGGGAAGCAAGATGAGAAATAGAGCTGCACTTTAATGGCCAAGTACTCCTAATTTTTGCACAGTGATTTTTGGAAGCAAGTGATTATCTTCAAAGTTTTCAGAGACATTACTGAAAGTATTCATGTATACAACAAGGAAAAGTCAGTGGGAAGGTCAGACATTTTCCTGTTCCTTTGCTTTTCATTTAATTTTTCTTCTTTTCCCTTTTTGCCAATAAAAAGAAGAGCAAATTCACTAATGAATCAAAAATGAACAAGTATGGGTTTGATGTTTTTTGTCCAAAATAAAAATTTTAAGAAGGGGTAGCCTTTCAAGTTGTAAAGGCTACCTGTAAATACATACACACATGTAACTTGTAAATCCTTCTATCCTAGCAAGTTCTAGACAAATAAATTTAAAAAAAACCCCTAAATGTAGCTAAGCAGATAGAATAAATACAGTTAAATTCAGCTGATAAACTAGAAGAAGCAATCAAACAACAGGTAGGAAAACTAATAAGAATTTGGAAAAAAACCACATCTTTTATATGAATTTAAACTTCAGATCTGACACAGAGAATGATGATTCAATTCAGGAGTCGTAAGGTTGATAACGCTGATCCCACTGGCAGTACACATTGCATCTTTCTAAACCTACGGAAGTGTTTTAAGTATGTTTTAGGGAGGCTCCAGAATGAGCCAATTTGCCAAGGGAAGCTATATCTCTGCAGAAGCCAGTGTTCAGCACACATGACTCAAAATCATAAATTACAACCTGGTTTAGTCCAGCAGAGGAAGGAACCACTACTTCAGTGAAACAGGTATGGCTTCATTGAAAATAAAAATAAATCATTTTCAGAACGCCCAGTAGACAATTTCAGCTCTCATTTAACATGAACTTTTATGGACATTGTCTACACTTCAAAAAACCACTTGTGAACTTGCCCAGTGTTTTCAGGAGAACTCATAATACCAGGGATCAGAAAGAACTCAAAATCTAACTATGCTTCAATCTGCCTTGCCTGTTGCAAGGAAAAAGGTAGCACTAGCCAAGCTTAGATGCAGGAGCTGCACACAGACCCACGACGATGTGCTGTGCACCGTGATGATGAGCTGTGCACTGGTGTGCTTTTCACATTGATGCGATGTGATTTTCACAATTTGATCAGTGAATCTGGACTGTTAGGATTCTTGGTCTCCATGGAAGTTCAGATCCTTACTCAGAGCTGGTTTAACTTACTTGATAACTGGCACACTGGGCTTGCAAGCACTGGCATTTAACCATCTTCTCCAGTGACTACACGTGTGTTGGAATCTGATCATCATTTTGTGTACTGAGAGACCCACAAGCTGAGAGTCTTTACCAAGAGTCAGAGGGCGCAGACGTTTACCGTGACATTCCCATAACAAGGTGTTCATCAGTATAGATAGTAACACAGTAGTGAAAATACCTGTTCAGATACTTCCTACAGGAGAAAGTCTCAGACAGAGTACTCAAAGTGAAGATGCCATCACATATACACGCCAGAGTTGGCCTTGACATGGTATCTGAATCTAGAGTGGTGTTTGAATTTTACAATTAACTTCACATGTCCCAATTAGTTTCTCAAGCTGCACAGAAAGCAGAAGAAATTCACTTTAGGTATATAAAAGTGGACAATAGTAAACTTTAGGAAAAAAAAAATATATATGGAATGATTGTGCTCTGGAGGATTTATTTATTTACTAATGCAAACAGTACACACTGAGATAACATCTGACAATGTTTATTACACTGAAACCCAATCAACACCCATCTGTCTACTATGATACCTCTCCACAAAATAGTCATTCCTCATGGCATCCACAAGACATACTCAACTATCTATTATAGTAGCCTTTATCAGCAAAATGGGAGGTTATCATCTTAATTCTTCTATTTGAGACCCAAAAGAAGACAAAGAATTAGATGTACTTAGACATAAGAATGATGTTGGAAAACTAGAGATAAAGTTAGAGAGATGCAGCTTGTAGCATTGCAGAGAGCACAGAATTTATCCCTGAAGAATTCCAGGAAGCAACAGATCCCAGATAATTTTTCTCGTGCCTCAAGGAGTTTAAACTAAGGGCAATCCGTTACTTCTGCTAGTGAGCTACCAGGCCTTCTGTGGCATTTTAGAGCTACAGGTAAAGTCAGAAGTTTTGACTTTTCATTTTCTTTTTAAGTCAGAATTCAAAAAGAAGTGATACTGAACCTTCCCACACAATTCAAAAGCCCCCAAAAATTGTTTTGAAAGTTCTGTGTATTAGAATTTGCAAGTAAGTCCTTCCATTCTTTTCTATTTCTATATTTGCATTATTGCATGTCACTGTAGAAAAACTAGCAGTGTTTTGTGTAGTGAATAGAGTCACTAAGCATTAGCTTAGTACTTACTGAACTTTCACCTTTCCAAAACCCAAGTGCCTCCTGTAGTCTAACAAACAGATTGATGTGTGGTAAGACATGCATTACTAGTTACACATAATGAAATTTAGCAAAAAATAACTACACAAAACAAAATCAGTATTATTATTTTTCCTCCTTACATTTTTAATTGCTACAGTTTTGCTTTTATTGAAATGGTCATTTCCTAAGAAAAATTATACACCCGATTAATGTGACTATACATAAAATAAATGTACATTTGCTCTTATTTAATTTCACATTTTACTGTCTCATTATTCAGAGCATTTCTATTTGTACAGGGCCTAGAGGTAAAACAAGAACTTCTGCGCTACATCAAGTCCTGAGGCACGAGCTAGGCTCAGAAGTTATTGTGGTGATATGTTACCTTTTCCCCATAAAAACTTATCTTTGACAAGATAATTGGGATTGTAGTTATGAAGTGGAGAGAGCAGGGAGGTGAGTGGGACACAATTTGTTTCCCTCTCTACTGGTCTAGATCTCCTGGGCAGAGGAGAGCACAGCAGCCACAGGAAGCACAGCAGCCACCAAGGAAGTTGTTATACTTGATGCCAGTTCCTGTAATTTGTGTTAGGTAAAATTTGCATTAGTATTTTTTGTTTAGCTTCTTACCATTTCTTGCCCTCCACACCACCAAAGTCATACTGTAACCTAAACTTCCTAATGACTTGGCCATTAGGAATGAACCGGGGAAAAATTTTAACAATAGTGCTTTATCAGCAAAGTGGAGAAAGACACAAAAACTGGCCTTCCAAGCATTGAAACTCATTAAAATCCCACTAAAGTAAATGGAGGCCCTACTTAAAGGGCAACAGTACCATCCACCTTTAATATCCAACCATTACTATCAATTTAGCCACACGAAGTAGTGCTAGACTTGCAAATACACTGAATATTTGAGCTGTCTTTAAGTGAGAAGACTGAGATTTCAAATGTGCAGAATGAGCTCCATTATTTTTTTCTACATTTAAACAAATAGAGGTGAAATACATACTCGGCCTTGAAAGCTCTCAACACTGAGAAAGATCAGTGCAGGATTTTCCATTTACAAATCAGGGCTGCAGTGGAGTAGAAAAGCCAAACTGAGAGAGAGACTGGGAATTTTACATCTGGCTTCAGTACAAGTAAGAACCCAGAGCCCCAGCGCAGAAGAGGACTGGTTAGTCTGAAGTTCATATCAAATTTGCCCATTTCATCAGCTCCACAGAAGGAAAAACTGCTTTTTAAGCCCATCTTAAAAATGAGCTAGATAAAATGGGAGAGGGGAATAATTTCTAACCAATATAGTCTTATGAACTTTCACAGAAGAACTCCAAACCACCTAAAACTAGGAGACTAAGAACAAAATAAACCTTCATTGAACCACCACTGGCTAAAGCCATGCATATGACAACTTTTATGTCATTTTGATATGAAAAAAGGGTAAATCTAGTTGTTTCCAAAAAAACCCTCCAACCTCTCTAAAGAAAGCATGCTGTATTTATTTTCCCACTGTAGATTCTTTTCCCCTACATCAGCTAAGGAAAGTTCCTGCATCTCCTCCTGTACCTTGAGGCTGACGTGAGAGCAGACAGAGCAATCAGTGTCTGTCCCTCGGCACGGGCAGCACTGCTGGAGAGGTGGGAACAGATGTACACACGCAAATGCATCAGGCACAGGATAACCCACACCATTCAAAGGCGCAGCTCAAGCACACACATTTACAACACATCGTGGCTTCACCAAAACAAACGTGGAAGAATCCCACTGACTTTATTTGGGCCAGGATTTCACTCTTTATCTGTAAAAGAAGTGATCAGAAAATGGCTGCAGTCAATACAGGAATGGTGTGCAGAGTTCTAGCAGGGATTACAGGTGCTATCACGTTTGCATAACTTCTCCGGGCCCTACAAAGAAAACTTGCTTTGCCATACTGCTTACCTGCAGCCCTGAATTTCACTGAGTTCAACAGCCCTGAGTTGCCAGCTCTAGGAAGCAGCAAGGGGGAGTTACAGGCAAAGTCCTGTCCTGTTCAGACAGCGGGATGAATTACTGGCAGCAGCAGCAGTGAGACTCAGTGTTTCACAATATGGGTATTTGGGCTTCCTACCATCCCAACAGAGAAAAAGCAGAGAAAAGTCTATTACCCTTCCTAGACTTCCATCAGCGCAACCACGATTAACCAGAATGCAGCTTTAAAAATTAGCTCAGCGTTAAATTAAGAACATCTATTTTGTTATACAGTATATTTCTTTTACAGGTTTTCTAGGTATAAGGAGGCTTAAAGAATAACTACTGTATGGTATAGATACATTCTAAACATTATGACAGAGACAGTGTAAGAGATTTTTAGAAATTAAATGCTTTTAAACGTAATTAAATGACAATAATGATAATCACATAGAAAGCTGTGCCCTGACAGTCTGACAATGCAGGGACATCAGAAGTGTTTTCCACCAACATAATACAGAGGAAATCTATGCCTATGTCATGCTCCTGAAAGGCAAATTCCATAGGGGGATAGAAAATGTATTTTAAGACATGATAATTTAATAAAAAGTAAAATTTACCTGGCACATTTGGAGTTCTCCGGGACACTAATGGCTGCAGTAAGAAAAAGATCCTTTCTGTGTTTCTTACTGGTAAGAAACCCTGCCCATGGAAGAATCATTGAGCCTTTAGTCTCTAGAGCTTCCCTTTGGCTGCCTCTAGGTTGCAGTCCACCCAACAAGATTCCTCCCTTTGCCCTTAATACATCCCAAGTACTGGGTAAAGACCGTAACTCTGGGGTTTGAATTCCACTCAGAGCACCCAAATGTTACTGCATCTAGCTTTAAAGTCCCTAAAATAGATTTGGACCTGGTACCAAAGTGGCCTTTCATCATCAATTTCTGTATCTCTGCAACAGTCAGACTCCACATATGAGAAATGAATGACGTTTTCAGAACTCCAGAAGTTCAGGGACTATCTGAATGCAAAGCTTTGGTTTTGCACTCCCAAAACATACACATTAATGTAAATGATTTCATATTTGTTATAGATTATAATCATACATACTAGCTGTGATTACCTTCCTGCATTAAGAATTTTCCTTAACTCCTGGCGAAGGACAAACTCCCCGGACAGGGCAGGAAAACACCCCAGGAGACCGTGACTGGTATCCTGAGGAAACTTAGTATCTGCTAGATATCTAGGGTTGTACTAATATCTCAGCATTTTCTTCAGTGCAGTTCAAGAGCAACGTGTGTCAGCACACAGGCGTGAGAAGACCACTGCATAACAACGACTGGCAAAGTGAATAGAAGTTTTTTTATGGCAAACAAACATCATCTTGAATGGCAAGCATGATCAGAATAAGAGCAGATGTAGCTGTAAAGAGCAGTATTTTCTAAACCACACACACACATACAAAGAAGCTGAGAAGTAGTACTATTTCAATTTGTGACACAAGTAGAAACAGCAAACAGTATCATTTCTGGGGTTATTTTCACATGGCCAAGAGGCATCAGAACAAATTCAATGGCACCAAAGCCCTGACAAAAGTAAAAAGCATAATCCTTTCCTTCCTGCAGGATTGAAACAATTACGAGGAATCAAAACTCTTACACTCAGGTGCCATCCACGACCATCAGTACCTAAAGCCACCTTGCCTATTGACTCAGGGATTCTTCACTTCTAATGGTGCTACATTTCCCATCAGGTTGATACACTAATGTAATTCTATACCATCTTGGTCGCCTGATTTCTGGGTCCCTCAGCATCCTCTCTCTGCATTCCTCAGGCTTGTGTGATGCCCCAACTGCTGGATTTTCCCTCTAGTCGCTAACTGCATCCAGGCAAAAGCTGTCATTTACACACTAAGCCTGCCCCAAAGGGTGATCATTTTATAGTTGTTTGCTTCAGGAATCCAGTATCACTTGTTCTGGAAAAGTGACAGGCACACAGACATAAGAAGGTTAGTTGCATATTAAAACAGGGCAAGAGACATGACAAAACAGATTACCCTCCTCACTCGAAACCCTCATGAATGGGAAAAGAAACCGAGAAGAGATGAGAATTCATCTGCCTCTGGCTCAGACTCTGATGTTTGGCAGATTTTCCCATTGATGGTCTCATCTTGCAAATTACATACCCAGGAACTGTGCCACTACACCCTACCTAAACAAACTGGGACTGCAGGACCATGACCTAAACCAGTTCATGTTCAGAGAGGACATGCAGTGATCTGGCGTACAACTGTTATCATCGCTGCTGGGAAATATATACCTAATTCCTTGAAAAGGTTCTGCTGCTAAGAGTCACAGGATTCTCGATTACTTATTGTCAGTCTTGAAAGAGATGAGATAACGCTCTTCCACTTTACAAAAGATTTTCATTATTCTAAATTGCCATAAGAACATTACAAGAACTAGAATGAAATTTCTAAGGAAATATTGTGAAGACAATTGAACAAAAAAATCTGCCAGGGAAAGTAATGGGCTCAAAAAAATTTGTTAATGCAGGTTCTGATTCAGAGGTGCCTTCAGTTATTACTGACACCAAAACATCTTGCAAAGCCAAATACTTTTCCAATGGCCTTCTACTGGTGCAGATCAATCTGCCAAGTGCTCACTATCTCCAATCTGGCTATCTTGCTGCCAACTCCTGCAGGCTCCTAAAGGAGAGAGGTTTAAGAGAATGAAGCAAGGAGCAAGAACTAAAATGTTTTAAACCAAATGCTATAGGATGATGATGCCCACACAGAACAAAAGATGCTGGAGGAATTCTTTTGTCATGAGGAATTACAGGACTGTTAAAATAAGTATCTGAAGGACAGTGTTCCCCATCAGACTTCTGAACGCCCTGCAGAGTGTGAACTGGCGTCAAAGCCATGGACATGTCAGTAGTGGAGCTTTGTAGATGATTTATTTTTAAAAATACATAAATAAAACGAATATTCTAATATCTCTCATGCCAGTGGAAACTGTCAAAAACAACAGACGAAAGTTTTGACGTAACTGAGATTAAAATCTCTTCTAATCTATTATCTAGATGCAGGAGCAACGAGGGGAAAGAGAGCAATAAGAAGAACCAGATCCTCTATAGTAAGATTCAGAGCTAGACCACTCAGCTAATGAAGAAAACAGACCAGAAAGTTTGGGTAGCTTACATTCATCAGACTGCCCTACATCAGACTCTGGAATTTGAAATGATTCAGTGAGAGTGTCCTCAGGGATGCTGATGTAAATATAGAATAACCACAATGCCTTTCTGTGGAGTCCCTCCCATTATACACTGGTTTAGCTGAAGAATTTCATTTTGGATAGGACAAAATAAGAGTACCGAGGCTTGGAAAAGGCCAGGTCCGTGCTGTCTTTTTTCCTTTTGTAGCTTATCTGAGGAGATCTCTGGTCTAAGATAATTTTCCATGCTGAATAATATTTAGTCCTTCTTTTATCTTGAAGTAGACCAGCAAATGCTTTGATAAATGGAGTGAAAGATTTTCCACTTTCACCATAACATCTTCGGGTGCTGAAATGCTGAAGTGTTTTACAACTTACTAAAGTAGTGCTACTCAGGGAATCAATGCTAATATTCCCATGCCCTTTTAATACAAGTGAATCAGAACCCGAACTCCTTTATATACTAAAGCAACCACACACAGGAGAGACATTTTCATTTCTCCATCTATTGTGGCTGCTATTCTGAAAAAAAAAAAAAAAAAAAAAAAAAAAA